>QUSF01000034.1:3964164-4011436 GCA_003676055.1 Chloebia gouldiae | reverse complement strand
CACAGCGCCGAGCGCGGCCCCCGCGGCCCGGCCCGGCCCGGCCCGGCCCGGCCGCCGCTCCCCGGCCCGGCTCCGGGCAGCCCTCAGCCCGCCGTGTGCCCGGCCCGTGCAGCGCCGGGAATGGTGCGCGGCGGGGCGGGTCCTGATGCACAACCATCTTAGAGAAGTGCCAGCGGACGGAAAGGCTCGCAAGTGTTGCCGCATCTCGGCCCTCGCTGCGATCCTGCACCGCCCTGAAACGCGGGGTGACGGAACACGAATGTGTCAAGATGCTACAGAAAGGTTGGAAAGGTGACTCCTGGAGCACAAGGGCTCAAAAGCTGCCTTGCTGTCACGCTCCTGAAGGGCCGTGTAACACAGCCCACAAGCCCCGTTCCCATCTCCCGGCTGGCAGCTCCATTTACTCCCTGGCCGGAATTCTCTGCCCGGTGCGAAGCAGAGCAGCGGCAGCCCCGCCCCGGGGGTCAGCTCCAGCGCGCTCTCCCTGCAGAGCCCTCAGCCGGTGTCAGTAATGGCATTAACTGGGGACTTCGCAAAACTCGGGTGTGACAGGAGAGCTCCTACATCAAAGCACTTCTTAAAAATAGAGACAAAACCCGAGAGAAAAAGCTACACCAGACTACATCTTAAAAATGTAAGAGACGCGGTTTAAGAGATATCTTAGGAGCAACGACATATTTATCAGCATGGTTCGTTTAAATCATTACAAGGATTTCAATATTGCCAGAAAGCAGTAAATATAAAGTATAAAATAGAATAAATTTAGATAAATAGAATAGAATAAAATACTGATTCCACTAGTCTCTACTGTTACAATACATCAACTAAATCATTCTATTTAGTGTAGAATAACAACAGAAAATAACGTTTCACTCACTAATTACTCCATGTCACACTGCTCAGCTAATAGATTCCATTTCAGGCCAGAAATAAGCCATCTCCATTTTTATTCTTCCTCTAAATGTCACCAAGCAGAAGACTGGCTGTCATTCCATTTTAACATCTGCTTTCGCTGAATTATTTTCCCCAGTTTATTCAAATGGGTATTTGAATAAATACCCTACACTATTAGAGAATTACATGTCAGCAAAATGTAGGTATATCATTTTTTTAGGACTGGGCACCATATGGATTCAATAATATTAAAAGTTTACTAGATGCAAAGAACTGTGGAAATTAATATAGATTAAAAAAATCAGATTGTCTCTAAGGAATGGATGACCAAGCCCTACATTACGCAATGAAATATCAACAGCTAAATATATATATATATTTTTAAATTAAATAAATTGTAAACTAAAGTATTAGAAGAATTAGTATTATCCGGCATCACTGAAACTCTTCAGTCTGCACATCCTAAAACATAGAAATCTTTTTGTACTCTGCTCCAGTGAGTTTCAGAGGCTCAATTTTACTCTACTAACTATTATGGTAATTTTTAAAATAAGCACTCTCCTGCAGTCCAGCCTGACTTGGATAGAACAGTGGATTCTCACCCGAACTGAAAATCAAAGTATTTCCAAGATGGAGGAGGGTCAATATCCTGACCCATGGACATACAAACCCATGAGCTATACACTGATCCCAGGTAAAATACTGGAAGGGTCTCTCCATGCTCCAGTGGACACAAAGTGCTGAATGAGGACAGCCTGATGTGTCCAGGTTTGGACACCAGCCCCGAGAGCGGGGCCGGGTGCGCAGGGCCCTGGCCTGGCACAGGCACCAGCACAGCCCTGGCAGTGCTACATCACAGCAACTGGAAAAGAACTAATGCAATCTAATGGGCATAAAACCTGCCTTCTAGAAAGCAGACATCTGCACACATTGGTGAAGAAATGGTACAAAAACACCTGCAGCCACCTCTGATATTTACAATAGCAGGCAAATATTAGTGATAGTTCAAAGAGTACTGAAAAATTATCCAGGGAGCAGAAAACAAGCTAATATAGAATAGAATCTTCCACATTTCAGCTTCTTCAGCTTCTGAAAGAAAAAAACTGAGAAAAGAAAAAGATCTCGATAGTATGACCTTTTCAACCTGGCTGACAAGGGCAATGCTATCCATGTGCTGGAAACTGAAGCAAGACAAACCTAATGTTGACATTTCTCGACTGCGGGGGCAATTAAACATTTAAATAGGTTATATCAGCAGAGATAGTGGGTATACATTTCCTGGGTTTTAAACATGAGATTAGATACACTTTTAAAAGATAGGTTTTAACTCAGGTTTGGAAGAAATCCAGTTGTGTGTGTCAGATGGTTACTGAAACACTTGAGCTGGTTCCACAGAGAGAAAGGAGGGAACGGTACTGGTGGTTCTGAATATGGGTGTCTGAACATTGTCAAGTGTAGGCTTATCTCACAGACCATTTAGCACTAAGAGTGCTCCTCAGTTAACAATTTCTTGCTTCTCTGGAGAGGCAGCTTTATCTGATCTTTGTAATGATGTCATCAGTAATAGTTATTTTCCAGAGCACAACAGGAAGAAAACTACCTTGAAAATAAGGTATGATAATGATAAAACTGTAAATCATATAGCACAAAAAATTCCAAACTTTAAAAATATTGCCTAAACATACCTGCTAAGTTCTTTTTAAAAATTGTCATGTAGAACTCTGGAGAAAAAATATATGATAGGAGGCAAGATTGTAATTGTTAACAATACTGAAACGGTGTAGAGGGCAGTTCTTCTACACAAGGGTTTTTTGGTGGGTTTTTATTTTTTTTTTTGGTGTGTGTTGCTAAAGGGAATTTCACTTTGGTTCATTGGAGAATTCCTGAAAAGTAGAAATCTATCCCCTTGTTTTCTAGTTTGGGTCTAGGGTGGACCACAGCATGACACAACTTTGGCACATCTTGGATAGCTCCTGGGGGCTGCTGGAACTTCCAGAGGGGCTGCCCAGTCTCGTTTCAAAGCACCTTTTGAATTGCAGGAGACGTATGTATCAGGCTCAAATCTGCTTCTTTATCTTCAGCTAAGTTTAAACTAAATTAGAAGATACACAATAAACTCAGGAAGGAACAACTTCAAAAATATTGTGACTGAAAAAATATTTTCTACTTCACTGTACAAAATACCAAGACACACGTTTCCATGAGAAAAATACGTACAAAAGACTTCCCACTAAAAATGAAAAAGAAAATGTCTGTCATTGTGAGAGCAGAAAGACTACAGAAACAGTTCTTGAGTTTGGGAGTTTGCCAATGAATCAGAAAGGGCTGGTAAAAAATGCATTCATTGTGTAGAGCCCCCTCACTCTGGAAAAAAACTCCTTTATTCACAGAGACAGGATTCTGCTCTCATATATAGCACGATAACTCCTGTGAAGTCAATGGGAGTTGACTTGCATTACACAGAGGTTTTTGCCCAGATATTCAGCATTTGTTTACAGTAGGAACAAGAGACTCTTAAGTATTGTTGAAAACTATTTCACACCTTATTTTTAATACAAAGGGTTCAAAGTGAGGAAAGCTCAATTTGTAGGAATTTCATAACTATCAGGGGTTTTATCCATTTTATAACATATTGTCAGAGTTCGGTTTCAGATTTTTTTCATGGACAAGTAAAAAAGCTTCTTAATTAAAACTGGTTTGAGAAGAGTTTATAAAAATGAGGAATCTGTCTTAATTGCTGAAGCATTTTCTATCCTCTTGAGCTAATACTTTGTAAACAGCAACTGAGGGACTGGCAAAGTCTGTCTCCAAGACATCAGTGAAGTACAGGTCTGACACAGGAAAAAAGGGAGCTGGGTAAGATAGCTGGCATTAGTTCATGGATATCTCTGGGATCGGAGCAGAAAGGGCAGGGACAAATGGGAAGACATTAGGAAGAGGGGCTAAAGGGGGAAAATGAAGCACAGGAGAGGCAGGGTGAGAAGTTTGGAGCCAGAAATTCAGTTTAATGATGAAACATTAATTATCAAGTGCTGCTGAAAAGAGGTGGTCCCTCTTCTCCCTATTCCACTGTGCCTTCCAACCCTGGCTGTGATTTTCAGCATTGGTGCTCATTTTACCCCATAATGACCTGATTCAGAGAGCTGAACTCAAAGAAAAGGAACTATACAAGTTTAGTTCCTGACTCAGCTCACAAGGGAGACCAGGACAGACAGTAGGAGGAACGGGACGGACTACCCCTTTCAGTAGCAGCCCACAATTAGATTGGCAGAACCACATCCTGAGTTCAGCAGGGGACTCGGGCAGCAAGCCAAGGAGAAAGCCAGCACTGGCTAAGTCAGGAGACTGAGGCTGAAATGAAGAGTCTATGAAGACAAAACACTGTTGAAAAATTGATGTTGGAGGGAATGAAAGGCCTGGAGAAGTGAGGTCAAGTTTGGAAGGAGGAAGAGGATAGAAAGAAATTGCAGGAGTCTGTCCTCGCTGCAGCATTATGTTCTGCCCTTAAAAATACATTAGAAAATACTAAATTTCACTATTCCTTTACCACCAAATTTTCTGATGCAAATTATGAGCCAATATGCACGTCATTGCCTTCTGTTGTCATAATGACAGCTCCTTACTCTTATCAGTAACCAATGCATGCAGCAGTGAAATTTTTTGCAGTCATCTAATCTAACTGATAAAAGAAGTAGTATCATACCAACATGATAGTACTGACATGTCTCTAGGTCATTAAAAAAACCAGGAAAAAAAAAAAGATTAAACAACAGAACAAAAGAAGACAAAGGAACTTTGAACACCTGTAAGGCTACAAAATACAATTTTTAAAGGTTGACTCATACATGGCTAAAGACAAGAAAGACATATTTTTCCTCTAAAAGAGATACCTACAAGTTGAGAAATCACATTAAAAATTTGATCTAAATTTTTCTGGTTTTTATCTGATATGTCTGTTAAGATATCTGTCACATGAAAGTGTTCATCTTTTTCATTCAGTTTTCCTTTTGCATTTCCTTACTGATGTAAATTTAGTCTATACAATGCAGCAGTTTGTGCAGATGACTCTGAAATACAATAGGTTGCCTCTCTAATTTACTTAAATGGTACTGAGAAATTGTTCCATGATGGGAACTAGTATTTTCAGTTTTCCCAGTCCAGCTTTCTTACCCCAGTTGAGTCACTGAATCCCTTAGTGATCTTGAACAAATCATTTTGATTTAATTGCACCCGAATGAAGCCAGCGGGGTAAGTAAAGTAGAAGGCAGCTTTCCCTGCAAACCAAACCCTGGGCCTGAAGTGCGCCCTCCCAGTAACCAGACACGAGTGAAAGTAACAAAGTTCCCCTTGGGACTATTGTCAGGGAGTCAAGCATTCCACATGTGTTTCAAAACTGAGAAGATGGGTTCAAATTTGGTCTTGAAATATATTCTTGCTAATCCAGTAATTAACATGATGGTTTTGCATAGAATAAAGAATCTTAAATATTTAGAAGCATATGATTATAGTGTTTTTAAAAGAGTCACTATTACTTAAAATATATTAATTTACTTGTTCACTTCAAACAGACTAGATCTAAACTGTTATGTTTTTTAAACTCTGGTGGCTTGCTTAATGAAAGCTTGTGACTCAAGGCCTATTATTAGTCCTTCTGAGCATATATTAGCAAAAAAAAAAATTATAGCAAGCCAGCTTTTATGTACTGTTTAGCAGAACATTCACAGTATTATATAGACCACTGCAATGTAGTTCCCCTTTAACTACTGAAATGTATTGTCATCTACTTACTTTGGGTATGTTCCATTTTACTTCCTAATCCAAATAGTGTGTGTTACAGATATACACCTTAGTGATGGTGGCATCAAACTGAAGTTATAAAAATATTGAACCAGCTGCTACACAGGAACAGCTCCTGACTGATATTTTTATCTGGGGTTATTTACTAAGTCTCTGTGAGTATGTCTACCCCTCAGTGAGAGCTAGATTTGTTAAAAAGCCAACCACCTTCCTCTCTCATTAACCACAAACGATACTGCAGATGCTTAGCATTTTTTCCATGAAGTCCTACATCCATCTGTTCCTGATAAATTCACTTGTAGGGAGTTATCCCTATAGTAAGTACAATTGTGGAACGCCCACACAAAGTCACAAGGCTTAGAAATTGAGATAATATCCCCTTTTCATGCTAGGAAGTTAATCTGTTTACTTATGATTTTTGAAAAGGAAAGTTGAAAAAAAGAGAACTTTGAAAATGAAAAATTAAAGTCAGCATTTTCTTTCTAGTCTGAATTCCACCATTAATCTATTTTTGGTCTGACTTTTTTACAGCATTTTTGGTAAGACTGTACTAGCCTTACAGCAAATTATTAAATCATCTTAGAATTATAAACTCTCAGCAATTGATTTTTGTTGATTTTTAACTATCTGTGGTTGTGAAAAGCAGTAGATGCACTGTAGTCCATAGCAAAATTTTATTAGTATTATAGGAAAGAATCGGAGTTACATAGGATCTCTGTGCCCATTTATTTTAGATTCTGCAGGCTCTTGCATATTTCTCTCCCAGTAAATGCTAGCAGATTTTCCCAACAAGGCCACCAATAAAGGCTGTTAATTATTTTTACATGTATTTTCCAAATTCTCTCACATTTGACCATGCACATACAGCCAGCCTCCCTTTCCATTGCTTCCTAATCATAATACAATCTAAAAATGTTTATTCTACCTCCATTTGCCAGATGCAATCCTTTGAAAGGAAGGAAACTATACTCAAACAGAACATTTAACTTATCTCTATCTACTTTAAGGGAAACAGTGGTTACTACAAGAGGATGGGAAAATAGATTTTTTTAAAAACATGGTAGCTTGGGAAAGTTTTTTTTCAGATTCATACTGCAGACAAAACCAACAAAAATCAACACGAGTGCTCACATAATCAGCAAAGCTGCTGTATTTTTCTCCCATGCTGGGAGACATACTTGCCATACATGAATGGAAGTGTTTGAGCAGGAGAAGCAGGATCTAGTTCACTGAAAAATCCAAAGAAAACTGTCAAAATGTGGTCTGTTATAATCTTAGAACCTATGAGAAAATAAAGTCTTAAACTACAAACAAACCCTGACTATTAAAAAATAGACTGAAATGTTCTACATCCTTGCTATTGCAGTACTCTGCTGCTGCAATTGTAATGGGCACTTTGTTCTGATATCATCAGTCTTCATTTTTTATTTATTTGCTAAATTGTTTGCTAACATAAGAAAGAGAAGATCATTTAAAATAAAAGCCAATCTGCACAGATTTGTGCAAATATAATTGCACATTCTAATGCTCAGACAAGGACGTATTGATTACGTATTGAGATCTATTTGTTAACAAATCTGGGGCCATAGAAATGTATTTTTTAAAAGTAATTCCACAAGAGATGAAATAAAGTATTTACAGCCATCCTAAGGAGCAAACCTGGTTGTGATTTCTGGCAGAAATCATAGTGCAGCTTCCAGGTGTGGAAGATAATTTATGAAACCGATGAAGAAACTGTATTTCACAAGTGCTAGGAAGAGCAGTGCTGTGTTCTCAGCATTCAAACAAAAACGAAGCACAGCTGGCCACTGACTGAACACACCTGTAGTGCTACAGCTGCTGCACAGCTGCTGTCCTTGCACTTCATGTCAAGATGGACTACTCAAATTTGGCACACAGAAATCATTAGCAAGCTTATTAAAGGTTACTAGCCAATATTTGAGAGGCATTACTTCTGTGTGCAACTATAACAGAAAAATACAGAATTAATCACATTGAAAACACTGAAATGGCTGCAGAGAAAATAGTTATTTGTCTAGATCACAGGCAATGAATTCATACTCAAATCCATTATATATTGCCCCAGTGTTCAAAAAAAATACTACACCAGGAAATACTGAACATCTGCCTTAAATTTGACCATGAAATACAACTATAGCTGTCCCCCACTCCTTGGTAATTGTCAAGTGGTTGGGATGATCGCAGTAAGAGCAGACTTTTTTGTTAGATCCTAAATCATTGTCAGGACCCATGGTGGAATCCACGTAGGGCAGCTGTAATATGTGTCTTGTAGGTATCTGTTCTGTATTTCAAAATATTCTTAGAAAGAGACCCAATTTCAAAACTTGGTTTTAAATTAGGTCTCTTTATTTAATCATTAAGGATTCATACTACCAAGATACAAACCCAGTTCATCTTATCTATGTAAACATACCCTTAAGTAAACTGGGAGACACGTGAGCCACTAACTGGAAACTGTATTTAGGTGGGAGGAGGAGGAATTTTTTATGCAACATAAGGAATTGTCAGCAATTCTTGCTAAATAATGTTCATGAACACAGATCTAAGAAATTCTGCATTTAGTGGAAGGCAGTGAGGATTCAGGTTTTGCCATTAGTGACATTTCCATAGCAGAAAGACAAAAACCCTCATTTGCAATCCTCAGCCACTGACTTTGAAAAAGCTTGTAACTCTATGCAAAAGTCATAATTTAATTTTAATTTCCTGCATTGCATTAAATTACAAAGGTGTAAATATTTTACTTTTTTCATTGTTGTCTTTCCATTTTAATTACATTTGGGACAGACTTCTTAACCTATGATTGATTCATACACAGGTGGAAAATAACAAGTTAATGATGGGACAGAGACTGTATTTCTTTTACTAGCTTTTGCTTTGCTTCTGGCTTATGCAGAGTCTGTACATTTACAAAGATTTCCAGGGCTGGTTCTGAGCTTCTACCCTATGAAATACATACTCTACTGTTTCCTAGACATAAGATTTTTACTTCTTTTTGGTCAAATAATACATTATAAATCAGTTTGTAGAGACAATGATCTGATTAAGATTCCTATTAAATAAAAAATCCCTTTTTCCATGGTACTTTTCTAAGTTTGTGTTTAGCTTGAGCCAAGTAGTTCAGGGTTCAGTACACTACTTGTTTTGCTTTTCAACAACTAATTTCAGAATAAATCCTTTTGGCACCTTGAAATCTGAATTATTCTTTTATTGGAACTCATGCCTGTTGCACAAGTCAGAAAAGAAGGACAATGTTTTTTCATAAGGGTGTGTCCTACCATATAGTTAAAAATAGGTTTTTTTCTTTCTCTAAGACTTTTCCCTGTGCATAAAGTAAAAAAAAATGCTGTTGTCTGAACTTGAAGCAGCAGAATAGCCAAAAAAAAAATCCTTAGGGTGTCACTTAGTATTACACAGATAAGCATCTCTGATCACAGAGACTCTTATAAAAAAACAAGTATTTTTAAAATTTCTTTTGGGCATATATACTGTGCTCTCAAGCTGTTTCCTTGGCTGCCTTTGTGTCTCCCTCCCCATTGCTTTGTTCTCCAGTGAAATAAAAGCCCTTTATGTTGACAAAACCATTTGTGTTGTTACTAGAAATACAAATGACTGTGCAGTCATCTATAAATTGTAAGTTGAGCAACTGAGAAATTGGTAGGTAAACCATCCCTCTAGAGATGGATACACAAAAGTTCATTGCAGTTGGTTTAGCATGTACAATTACTTTAGATGCTCTGATCTTTGCCTACTGGTTGCAGGCTTCAGGAGAGTTTTCACTTACTATTAGAAAATAAATAAATTTCTTCTAAACAGTCAAAATATTTTCATATCATCGACGTGACCCAGAGATGTGTGTCAAAGTATGAAACATTTCTTCATTCTCTTATTTATCAATTCTGCTGGTAGAAGCATTAATTGCAGTCTGCTAGCTATATAAAGGAAAAAACAAATTAATACAGGGTTGTTCACTTGATTTACTATAACTTAGAAAGTACTTCCAAGGGGAAAAGAAAGATTCATGCAGCATTTGCTCTCTTGCTATTGTAAAAAACAAAACAAAATAAAAAGGGCATTGTTCATTTAAAATAATAGCTTTTACAGAATGAGTCTATTTTTCTCCTTACCGGAAGATTGCAGGAACAGAACACAATTAATCCGTTTACTGCCACTCCTGATTAAAGTGAAGATTTAAGGTCCTGCATATCCTGTTTTAAACTGATTTCAAAATGTCTATTTTTCAGATAATGCCAATATGATTGTCATTTCAGAACAATAGAGTCTGGAACACTGACCATTCCATGTATCTCAGAGGAAGAAATTATCCCTGTGTCCATCCAGACAAAAACTGGAATATGTTTGTTAACACAGGGCATAGATTACAACTTTCTCTCCTCAAAATTAGTAATTTTCATTACTGTTTTAATTTACAGTTCTCCAATTAGAAACCTTCCCTCTGTTTTACTCTCAACTAAGGACTAAACAGACAGCTGAAGATGATTAAGTCCTCAGTTAATAAACCCTGCATAAATATGATTAGGACAACATGCTGAAGGGTGTGCAATTTTTGTACTCTATTACTACACAGAAGATAATTTCATCACACATATCTGGTCTTAGGTCTATTAGCATAAAAAAACTAAAAACCTTGTCATATGGTACCCATGGCCAGCCTTTGACTTCAGACTTTACCCAACATCTTCATCATCTTGCTCTTCTCACTGAAAAAGGAATAGTGAAACATCTAAGAACTTGTGCTGCTTATCTGCTTAGAGAGTGCACTGAAATCAAAACTGCAACCACAGAGGATAGGGTGTAACTAAAGTAACTAACTCACCAGTTTTAAAGGAGATTAAGTTTCAGAACTGATACATTCACTTCAAAGGAGTTCAGTTTCTTAAGTTCAGTAAATCTCAGCATTTTTTTAAAAGACAGGAGATATGGAAACCTGAAAATCGGGGCCATATTTTATTCAATAGCAAAAGCAATAAAGTAATTCCTGTGCAATAACAGATCAACATTCATAAAGCCAGTAATTTTGATGCACTTAGAGAAAAAAGTAAAATTTGGTTAGTCACCTGGGGTGACTCCCTGCTTAGAATTGTGTTTTCAGGTACATATCAAAATTGGAAAGTGAATCTGTTCCTACATAAACTAGGGCAGATTCTTAGTGTTGCCATTCTGCAGAGCCTGTCTCTTTCACAGCCGTTAGCTTTACAGATGAAAAGGAGCTGTTTAAGGTGAGGAAACTGTTGGCAGCAAAATAAACTAGTTTGGCAAAAGATCAGGAGGTTTCAATCTCCTGGCAAGAAATCAAAGTTTCCTTCCTTTCTTTGTTTAAAACACTTGGATCTGCCATTCTGTGAACAAAGCATATGGAAAATTCTGAAGAGATTGTCCATTTCTTTATTCCTTTCCTTGTCTGGAACTGAAGTAACCTAAGAGCCTTTAGAAAGACCAAATACAAGAATACATACTCAGTTTTGGTTCTCATGGCTAGTAGATCCTGGATTAGAGTGATGCATTTATGAATTATACGACTTTTCATCCAGGATCTCTTACCACATTTTCATTCACATCAAAAAGAATGTAACATCCTGATTTAGTATTGACAGCAGAAAGATAGGGAGAGGAGCAAAAATGTGAACTGCAGAAATGAGAAAAATCACCTGGGGTGATGGAATTTAGGAAAGCCAGTATTTGAACATTTCTTCATTTAACAGAGTAGAACTCTCATTATAGGATGTCTTAAACTAAAATGAAGACATGAAAATTCTTAGGTTGTATCAGACAATATATCATTATCAGATTGTTTTAAGCAGCATACAAACTATCCTTACAGTTTAGTAAAAGCACATTTTCTGATTTCTTCCTCTCTACTTGATGAAAAGATGCAGTTGAACATTTCAACTACAGAACACAGCTTCCCACATTTCTTCAAAAAGTACTGAGAATGTTGCTGCTTTTACTATTTATTAAATCAAACAAGATCTGAGTATCAATTGATGCATAACTGTAGAATTATTACACCTTTTCACAGCCTCTCAGAGAGTTCATCCTCTTTAATGCAATACCTTAAACTTGAAGTTTTCAGCTGTCTTAATCAAATATCCAGAATTAAGTCTTTGCCTTCACTCTACGCAGCATATTTAAATTGGTCTCTTCAAACCTTACTTAATATTAGGATGAATATTTCTATGTGGATGCTGATTAAAATAGCCTGCAACAGTATTACAGTTTATTTACAGACATGGACAATAGTTGTACTAAGGAACTGATGTGTATCTCCTTTTTGATTAAGAAAATACTCCTTAAACTACAGCCTAATTTTCAATGCATGTAAATTTCCTTTTTCTCATCTTTTTGGACAACAGGTAATTACTGATGTATCATTATCTTCTCAAGGTAGATGTTTTTACCAACTTTGTCACAGTTTGGGGGTCAAAAATGCTAAATTAATGTAAAATGCATTAATGTATCAAGTCCTAGTAGGGAATAGGACAGAAGTTAGCCTGGAGGAAGGGATGAAACCTTGTAAAGAACAGAAAGAAAAAGTTCCTCTATTCTTCAGAAAAAACTTTGCCTAATGATTGTTGTTAAACCAGACTCACAGTTCTTGCATGATTAGGATAGAATAAAATAGATTTAAGGCCAGATGCCATATTTGAGATTACTATTCTGTCAACTTGTCCTGTACAAGTTCACCAGTTTCCTCCTCTTGTTCATGACATCCTGTTGTCATGAACAAGACATTGTTCATGGTATTCATTGTTTAAGGTATTATGTTCTAGAAACAGAAACAGAATTCTTTTGCCTTGTTTGTAAATCAGGCCTCTTTCAAGTTGCTGCAGAGTAACAGGCTAAATTGGTAACTGGTGCTAGCAATTCTTCTTTATAATCTCAGTCTTATTCCTACTAGTAATTATAATAATTATCCATACTTCTTCCTATGATTTTAATTCCTTCCTGGAAGGAACTGCACAAACAGGAACGCTTTACAGCCTTCCTGTTTGGTCCTGTTGTAGACATTCTCTCATTGGTTCCACTCCAACTATCCATTTTTATCAAGGACTAGCTCTACTGCCAATCTAGGGAAGCCATTCCTAACAGTGGGACTTATCTGACTCCATGCATTATGAAACCTGACCTCCTCCTGCCCACTTTCATAGTCCCAAAGCCACTCCTGCCTTCCATGCTGGTGCTAGCAGCAGCAGGCTCAAGCCCTCATAGCACCACAGTGCTGTGCTCTGCTCTATGTCCTCTGAGAAGTCCCAAGAGATGGGAACAATCTCCCTGTGTAGTTCCATTGATGTATTTGCACAGACTGAGAACTAAGCACTGCAGAGCAGCACTGGAGTTAAAAGAAAGCTTCCAACGCTCTCCAAAAGGTGTAGCAGTGGGAACAGAATGTATTGCTGTAGGAATGTTTGCAGAGAGGAGTCATTAACAAATCTGCTCTTCCTTGCAGTAGCCCTTTTACCCCAGCGATTCGAATGTCACGAGACATGTCTAGCACATTCCATGTCATGCTTGCTTGAAGTCTTGCAAAGCAAACATAACTGAACATTCCTGTACAATAGTTGTTTTTTTTTAACAGTTACTTCACTATTGTTAACTGAACTACAAGTTATGACAAGTGATATATCCATAGTCATCCTTCTGGCATTCGTTATAAAAACATGAATCACGGAAACATTCATCATGAGGAACTCCCATCATAAGGACATGTACACAGTGTGTCGTTCAGCCTGGCTGTATCTTTCCACTCTGTAAAATGTAACTGTCAGAACAACTTCAGTGAATTGTACAGGCCAACATATAAGTTTGGTAAAGCACAACTGATAAAACACATGTCAGAATTCATTAGTTATGTTTAACTTCAAGTAATACTTGTGTACAGAAGAAAAATAAAAAATTTATTTCTTTGTAACTCATTCTACCAAACACTGTAATAGCACCATATCAATGTACGTTAACCAGAAAACAAAACACTTGGAAGAACTGGCCAACTAACAAACCTCAGACATTGTAAAGCATGGATGAAGAGCATAAACAAAGCATAAAAAGGATAAAAGAACTACTAAATCAGATTGTGCTTGAGCTTGGTCAACAGGAAAGGGAGGAATTAACCACTGCAGCTGCCCCAAAATTGTCAAAAGGAAAGGAATAGACCTAACACATCCAGAAGCCCTTTCAAAAATACGGGGTTTTTTTCCCATGGTTTTCCCCACAAAAGCCTTTCACCATTTTGGGTCAATGCTAAATGGTGTTGACAGCTGTTGTTTATGGTACCTTTAGCCTGTCCAAGATACAGAAGTAATTCAAGTTTCCCTGAAAACTGAAATGTCTTCATTCAAAATTGTGCTAGTTTTCTGGAGGTGACAGGAAAGGGCACACAATGGGGTAAATATAAGGACTATCTTTTATGCCATATAAAAGGAAAGGAACTCAGGAGAAGGGTGCTGCCTACAGATACCACCAGGCATGTTTTCCCATGGATAAAGGTACTCACATTCCAAGAGACACAGTGACACCCTCTGTGTTCTTACTCTTCCACTTTTTCAGGTAAGAGATGCCAAAAAGGTTCCTGTTAAATACTGGAATAAAAAAGTGTACTACTTGCTGCAACACAAGGTATTTATTGACTAAATGAGCCTTTGCAATGAAAAAACTGAAGGTACTCAGTACCACTGAGAAATAATCTCTGTGAACACTGATTTCATTAGGTTAATATTAATAACAAGTATCATTTTGTCTCTGTGCTCAGTGAAATGAGTGGAGTAATGGTAAGAGGAGCAGAAGTAGTATCAAAAAAATCTGGACTTGAGATACAAGGGAAAGGTCTTTCTCTTACACCTTTTCAGAGCAGCAGGAGCGTTTTCGAACTTTAAATGATGTTCTTATAAGAACACATCAAGCCGCTATGGATGTCGGATTTTAGCTTGTTACAGTCAGAATTACCAAACAGTTCCAGCAGCTGGACTGAGTTAAACATGGCAGGAAAGACAACACTGTACAATGCCTGCAGAGTGGCCAGGGCACCCTGTAACCTGTCACAAATGGCATTTAATGCAATAGAGGAAAAAAAAAAAAGGTTTTTAGATTATATTAGCACTCAAATGCATCTTATCTGCTGGAAAACGAGGCAGCCAAGTGAGACACCACAACATTGGCAAAGCAGGAAAAAGAGAGACAGCTAGAAGAAAAAAATTGCAGTTTCAAATTACATAGTTTCCTTTTGCCACAGCTCAAGTAATCCATAACCACATGGTTATTTTCCTCCCCCAGTCATCCCTCACTTTCTATCATAAACATCCAGTGACCTGGTCAATATTTTTGACTTGGGCCCTACTCTTACAACACTTGCATATTCATTTAAATTTACTCACATGGGTAGCCTCTTTGGTTGCAGTAAGACAATTCACTGAACATGTAAATCTTTCGGGATTGTTGGCTTTTTGTCAAGGTGAGGCAGGTTGGTAAAATAATTTGCTCCTGAAAGTTTCAAAAGGAGCTTTACAGTGGCAGGAAGAAGAACAAAGTATTTCACAGATTCCTTAAAAAAATTTGAAAATAATTTTTAAGAGTCACTGAAAGTGCTAAGAGGAATACAGAAATAATCTTTCTCCTGCCTCCTCTCCATGTTGCCGAAATAAGTTGTCCATGTTGTGAAAAGTTAATTTAGAAAATTAAAATAAATATTTCAAACTAAAATATTCTTCTCTGTCATACACTGTGCCAAACTGTGCATTATCAGACTTCTGATGTGTTACTCTGAATGATTCATGAAACACTTAACATTATGGATCTCACTGATGCACATCCTGCTGGGATTAGTGACACCGCAACATTTCTAAAACTAAATAACCCAATGTTATGCACACGTGGTGTCCTGAATTCACAGATCTCAGTATTGCAACACATTTTGCAAAATGAGCCTTGTAGCACCCAGTATCACTGGGGATATGTAATTCTAACAAGACATTAAATTCTGGTTCTGTCTATACATATCCTCTTTCCAAATGACAACTTAAAACTCAGTAATGCACTGGAAAACCTACAGCCATTTCAGAGTACTGCTTTATGGTTCTGGAGGATTTTTGAAACAGCATTTCTATGGATTTGAGGTATATCAATTCAGGACAAAAGTTTGATGCCACTAGCACTAACATGTCTCTCCTAGCTGTAATCAGGTGGTGGTTGTGGTCTTCGTGTCACTTTGTGTTTTGTGGGTTTTTTAAAATGTATATAATAAAAAAAGTTTTCTCTTTTGGCTTCTTAAATATGCTAGCCTAGTATATTTACTACCACTGTGAGAGCTTTCTGCAGGTGGGAACAATGAGAAATAAAATCAATGGATGACAATAGTGGAAGCACTCTTGTAAATCCATGCCAGGACGACATCACTCTTCTCTCAACTTCCTCTGCTTTTCGCCATCTTTCAGGATCATCCTTCTCAATTAAAAGACCAAATCAGAATTCAGCTTATATTGTTTTAAATTATTTGACAGAAAGTCTCCATTCAAAAGGCAGACAATTTTATGGTCATAATTCATGAACAGGATTACCCACTAATCCTAAGTAAAACTGTTCTTGATTTTTCACTTCAATATTAAGTATATAAAGCAAATTTAAAAGGAAAAAAGAACAGTTATTTTTCTACTCAGAACAACACAAAGTATTACCAATGTATTACATAGCTGTGACTAAAACACTTACAGTATTTAAAACTTAAGAGTTTGGGATGTGCTATTAGGCTATAAATAAATGCCAATGCTGTGTGCTTCACATGACAGACCTGAGTACAGAAGACATTGTATGTACAGGTTTTCCTCCTCTAAAACAGATGTGTGAGTTAACACCAGTGTCTAGCCAAGAGAAGTCTTTGAGTTCAGTAGGAAATCTGCTCTATGAAGAACAGAAGATGGGGCATTTGCAGCCTCCAGGACTCCAAGGAATCAAGTAGTTTCCACTTCCACTTTAGTCAACAGAAATGATGGCTGGATAGATGACAGTGACCAGCATGTGCAGGGTCAGTTTTAAAAGTTGTGCAAAGAAGAACTGCCTATTTTCTTATCACAGAAAATCAGCAGGAGGCATCTCATGAGTAATACATGCCACCAGTAGCAAATATTCATAGCAATATTCCCAAGTAATTCAATTTAGGTTGTCATAAAATCAAAAAATAAAAACACTTTAAAATTTGCATGAGAATCAATAAACATTTTAAGACAGTTTCAACTTGCATACATAATTTTTTAACCATTACAGCACTCAACAGTATAATGCATTTTGCAACTTGAATTAAAATCTACATTACACTGAAATAAATGTCTTGTAAGAAGTCAATTACAAATTGCTTTGGTCTATCTGTAGCTTAATGTATCACCAAAATACAGAAAAATTATCAAAACATCTGATAAAAGTTTAAAATTGCCAGAAATAATATGTATTTAATTGTAAATACATTTTCTTTGTATATAGTATTATCATTTATAAGAATACACTTAATAATAATAATAATAAATACTTTTTTCCATTAAATTGGTGCAATCTTATCTTCACTCCATTAAAATCACTTTTGCAGAGTTTGATCCTGTTGCTCTTATTTCCAAGTGATATGTAGGGCCTTCTTTACATCTTATGACAATCTGAACATATTACAATAAACCACCCAAAACCTAACAGAATTTAACAGACAGACTGGCTAACCAGTAAGATTCCGAGTTTGACAGGGTATATGAGCTCCACTGTCTGAGATTACCTGAAAATTAAAAAATCCTTCCTGAAAACTGTGGAACAAAGAGGAAACGTTAGTAGAAATAACAAGAAAAAAGGAAAGAAAACCAATGAATCATTGTATTCAAAGCAGTAACAATCATTTTCAAAAGCTTTTGCCTCTTCACTCTATCACTGTTTTTTTGTATTTCAGAATTTCTAATCTAAGCTTCTTGGAGAAACATGGTTCTTCATTTGATTTGTCTCCAATAACACAAAAATATCTCCTTTCTTAGAACAAAGGAAAACAATACAGTCTATTCAGCTGGTGGTCCTACATAGCCTGTCAATGTCACATTACACTGGCTGGCTCTTCTCAAACAGGTGCACTGAGGTTCTGAAACAGAGTCAGAATATGGAAAGTTCTGAGGTGGTTTCTACTCTTTTTGGTAAAGATATAATTACAACAACAAACAAACTCCTGACTTAGCTTCCCCTCCATTTGCATAACCTCCAGAAACTACTCTGTTGGGATCATTCAGTTCATCAAACAGTCCTGTTTCAATGATTTCTTCCTGCCAGGGTATAGGGACAGCACCCGTCGCAAACTTTTTGAAGAACTTCTTGTCTTTGTCATCAAACTCAATTCCTCGTATTTCAGAGAAG
Organism: Chloebia gouldiae; assembly: GCA_003676055.1. Lineage (NCBI taxonomy): Eukaryota > Metazoa > Chordata > Aves > Passeriformes > Passeridae > Chloebia > Chloebia gouldiae. The sequence goes on along the minus strand of QUSF01000034.1, from coordinate 3,993,343 downwards.
TCAGCAATGTCTGCAACATCTTTGGCATAGACAACTGATGGATCTGGCACAAATGGAGGGTCAACAAGGTTTGCCTCTAACCTGTGGAAATTTATAGTTTTGAAGAAGCTGTGTTTTCTTGGGTCATCATCTTCATTCCTGCAATAAAGCAAAAGTTTGTTCATCAGTGTGTTTTGCTCTCAGAGAGATATAGGGGTGTCTGTGTTTTGTACATGACAGTACTTTAGATATACAGATATAGATCTATAGATGTATATATATGTCATGCAACACAATTCCTTTTTTCCTAACCAAGGAACACTGCATTGTACAACATAAGCCGAGAAGCTGAAAACATTCTGATCCCATGACTGCACCTTCAGGGTAAATCAGCCCAGGCAAGGTGCCATGCAGGAGCTGCAGTGCTGCATCTGGGATACCCCACCCAGAGCTACACTTCCACCAGAACTGAACCTACAGCAGGGTGGGAGGGGGAGTATTGGACCTACTGTCCCACAAGGGAATTTCAATGACTGGCTCTGTATCTCTAGGATAAGAGTATCTGAACTATAGGGTAAGAATATGTATTAAACTCTAGAATGGGGTATATTGGGTTAATACATCTGTAGACTGACTCTGTGCAGCAACAGTCTCAATAGGAAGCTGGAGACAAATTATAATTCTCATTTTATCTTAATTCAAAGCATCTACACATTTACATCCTAAAACTCAGTTATGTCACTCAAATAAGCACTCCCACTTGTAGTGACAATTCATTCAAAGTAACTACTCTTATAAATTAACAAGTATTTTTTTGGTAAGAGATTCACAGATGATGACTAACAAAAGTAGGTGTGCTACTGTCAAAAACATAATCCTTTATTAATATAGTTAAAACCCAGTGATGAAAACAAGAAAGGACTAAATCACTGTAAATACTTAAGTTAAATAAATCTTACAAAAAACAACTGCAGACCTTGGGGAGGACTTCTGCTGTAAAAAAAAACTAATGAATTGTTTCACTGTAGACCTGTGGAGAGACATGTAGGACATTTTCTGGTGATAAAAATCATCTGAGCCACAAATGTGTGCTTGTTGAAGCATGACCAAAGCCCGCAGCTTTTGAACTCTGCCTCTAGTGTCAAGCCATGCAAAGTCTGAATTTGGAATTCTAGAGAAAGGAGGAGCAGAGAGGAGCACTGTCTTTTCCACACCTAAGCATTCTTTGTTTAATGTATTTATGGATGCACTGCTCTTGAAAACAGTACTATAGGAAAATCAAATTTGTATGCATTTTGGCCTCAGAAAATGGTACTTCCTCACACATTGCTTTTTTCTTTTCCTACCTCCTTACAAAATCAAACTTAGCAAACTAAGCCCTCATGTATTTCTAGACAATGTTCTATGAATAAAATACAATGCAAACCTTTGGCAAGTCTTTTTATCTTTGCAAGTGTGCAGACGCACCATATAGAAGCAGTAGATGTGTGTGATTATGGAAAAATCTCTATTTTTTAAAATCTTAATTTCCATGCATGCAGAACAGCTCATCCACCTTGGCACTACTGCCTGTTCCTCATGCTGGCCCTGCTGTGCTTCTAGCCTGCCTTGGTGTTCCCCGTGCACAGCAGAGATGAAACACTGTGATGAAACTCAAGACATGAAACACCAGCTGATCTTTTCAGCCCCTTGCTAAGAAAATTGTCACTTTGTACCTCTGCTGCCCAGTTCTTCTGAGCAAGCCACCACTAGCCATTACATACTGTACACCACCATGAATAAGCAGGACGCCACAACCTGAAGAAGGTAGATGCTGCCATCCAGGCATGCTGGGCAATAAAAAATATTATGTTTTCAACCCCAAAGCACCATATGAACAAAATTATGAGTGTACAGATTAAGGATCTTGGCTTCTGCATATCCGTAGGCTTGCAAAAATTATCTCCTACCTTACCTAGCCAGTGATAACCAAGTACTTGAGAAGCTGAAATTATTTATTTACATTCACTGTTAGCCTGAAATGCATTTCAGCTGCTGTTCAAGTTAACTGGTGTCCTGGGACACTGGTAAGCCAGGAGTGCTGACTGGGCAGAGGCACTCAAAAAAATCTCCCTTTATTTTGCTTTTCCTTTCTGTAACATAAACCAAAAAGCACTAGAAGCTGGTGAAGGCTGCAAAATGGATTGCTGCAGTGTTCCTTGTCCTGAAACCATAAAAAGTTAAAAAATGTAAAGCTACATGAATGCCATCTACTGGAACTAAGATATCTTCCAACTAGCTGGAGATGAACTTGAGCTCATCCTCTGTGAACTGCATTTTTACATAACTTTAATAGGAAGAGCAAATGAACTCACATGAAGTTGGTCAACTTTTTATTCTTCCATTAAAAAAAATTAAAAATCACTTTACACGTTCAGAATTTGAGATATTAATCTCAAAAAGTTTGAGTGGAGAAAAAGGGTTACATCTTTCCTGAGTTAGCTAGTGAAATCACATCTTCAATAGAAGATAGGAGTGTTTTAAAAGGTCAGGTGTACAAAATAAAGCTGTCTTTGAGCAGCTTTAACTTATGCAACAGGCACTGCTGTGGATAACCCAAGCTCTTGTTGTCCTTAGGAGAATTACAGTGCTAATCTTTACATAACACACAGCTGTCCTGGACAGTATCACCCTGTTTAAGAGGTACATGTATGCTTTTATTCTGGATCATGCTCAAGGTATACATCCTATTTATTGTTCACCTTCTCCAAGTATGGCACATCAGATGAAGGATATCTTAAACAGCAGAAAATTAAAAGCACTATGTGCAATAACCTTTCTGTGTCCATTTCTCGTTTTGCTGAGAAGTTATGGAACAAAAAGCAGACAGAAAGATTGTAAATTATTCCCCTGGAAAAGGCAATGTGGTTACAGTAAGTGAATCATGTGTTGTTGGTTTTGTTTCAGACTTGCTGAGTGAACTCAACCAAGTCACTCACAATTTCTAAATTTCATTTTCCCCTACTCTGAAATTTGTTTACTTCACAAAGTGCTCTAAGTCCATATGTCTGCAAATTATGATGACTTTAAGTTAGAGTGCTCTGAATGTTTTTGTGTTAAAATTACTTTTAAAGTAAGCTTTTAAAACATAGTGAAACAATATAGATTATGTATTAAACATACTCCATGTGCTGCTGAAAATAACTTTTTTCTGCTGTCTTGCACAGCTACTGGGAGAATTCATCAGGCACAAAAGTAACTGTCCTCATTTACCAACAGAATATTAAGAACATGTATATTAATGATCTATTATCTCTCATTAGAGTTAATTCTTTCAGACAAATGTTTGCCTAAGATTTTGAAAAACTGTTCCATATTGTTATGAAATACAAATTTAGAAGACTATCAATGCATTTTCAATGAGATCCTTTGTCTAGTCCACCCTTAGACTGGAAAAGTACCTGATACATGTATTTGTATTCACAGTGTGTACTAAATATAGGTAATATCAGTTTCCAATTAATTTTTTACATTTTTATTATATTTCTTTAATTTATCTGGATTACAAATGGGTCTGCAATCTAATTAGAAATGCACTAAATAATTTATACACACACACACACATATCAGAGGGATCAGAGCTATTACAAGTTAAACATTACAAGGTTTAGCTTTGCAATTCTCTTCTTATTGAACAGTTCCTTGAAATTGCTAAGTCACGGACATATCTACCAGTCTTCATCAACCCAAAGCCACCTCTGAAGTGCCCAGAAATGTTTTGCATTATAGGAATTTGTGCCAAATATTCTTTTTCTCCCTGAGATGAGTCAGAATTACCAGAAATTCTATAGCATATTTTTAAAGTACTTGAGCAAAGCAGAGGTTAAGGTCTCTTCAGTAAGAAGCCAATGATGCAGCCTTGCAAATTAGATAGCTGCAGGGAAGAGAATCCACATTGCAAATCTGGATTTCTGCCCACATCATTCCAGTAAGTGATACAGCCTAATATTCTGCATTCAGTCTGTACTAGCAGGGATGCAGGTATCCACTTGAATATCCTTTACCTTTAGGAAAGAATGTGTAAGAAAAACCCCTTTGACCCTTTCTCCCAAAACTATATAGAGTCTAACACAGAAAATAACAAGAAAGCAACTCCTATGAGTCATCTGGAGTGAGGATACATGATCACACTATTGCAACAATATTCCTTATTTCCATATTATCTTCAAAACTTTCCCCCTCCTTCTTCCTAGAAGTGAAAGGAGGAATTCCTTACTCTGTACAAAGTGAAGTTCCAACCCATTTTGTGCAATGAGTAAACTACTGTTTGCAGCTTCAATTTCTCTTGTACTGAGATTGAGAAGGCATACCTGCTTCCTAAACGGTCCTCTTTTTTCTTAGCCAAAAACAGCTTGCAAATATCTTTTGCTTCCTCTGTAAAGCTGGCATGTTCAAATTTCACCTCATCTTCCAGAGTTCTTCTTCTAACCTCGTCCTTATTGACCTTTTCTTTGAAATCCTTGAATGGTGTTCGCCCAGCAACCATCTCATAAATAGTACACCCCATAGCAAACCAGTCCACGGGATAGCTGTAGTCCTCTTCCTTCAGGATTTCTGGAGCCATGTAACCATTTGTCCCAGCCTATTGCAAACACACAGACAGATTTACTTTACAATGTCGTTAGTGAAATGCATACAATTAAACAGACTACTCTATAATTATTCCAAAATATTAGTAATTCTACTGATATATTTTGTATCTAGAAACCCTGACCTTTTTTTTAAATCTAGTATCGGTGAGGTATAACATTTTTAGGACATGGACCATATCTCTCTTTAAACATCTTGGCACATGAGAAAACTGTCTTAAATATGCTTTTCAAAGTTGAAATGTCAGTGCAATTTCTACCTAAAAGTGGTTTAATTTTAAATTCAGAGCTAGCTTGCTTTCTTCCTCTATTTTATTTTTTTTTCATTGAAGATATTCTTAGTTTTATTGTGTAAACACAGGTAGCAATCAATTTGAAAATATTTAAAAAAATACAAAAAACAGGAAAAACAGTCACAGATTAAAACAGTCACTGTGCAATAGTTATATAATAATTGGTCCAACACAGGCTCTGCTGCCAATGAGAAAATTCTCATCAAGCCAGTAGCTGAGCTGCCATGAGGAAGTTCTCAGCCACCTCCCTCTTGGTTTCTGGATAAATGTTCTTCCACCAAGGGCCAAGAAAAACTCTTAAAAACCACTGTAAGGAAGTTAACCTATGAAAATTATAATTCATAAATGGCACACATTTGGGTGAAGGAACAAATTCATACTTCCCGACTAAAAACAGATGCCTGAATAAAGACTATGTTCAGCACTAATGGCCCCTTCTCTGAGAGAAGAAATGGCCACTCTTTGAGAGGGACATCTGCCTGCTTTCTTCCCAGCCCAGCCCTGCCACTTGGCCCGTGGGGGACAGGCTGCAGTGACTGAAATAGCTCCTGCTGCCTCTGTCCCCAGGGAGCTGATTCACCTGGGAGGGCAGTGAAGGGATCAGCTCTCTCCTGCTGCACTGTTACATGACTGAGGATGTGGGATTTCAATCGCAACAGCATTTCCTCAGCTGAACCCACATTTACTGCTGCGTCTCATGCTCTGTAGTACGTATTTAGCAGATCCAGCTAACAGTGATAACCAAGTCAGAAGTTGCTTGAACCTCTCACATATTTTTTAAATACTGGGACTTACATATTACCAGTATAACAATTTAAAATAACAAACTGTGTATGTGCAAAATCCCACTAAAGCTTACTCAAGACAGTCATTATTACTGCTATCAGCATACAATCAGTGACAGAGATTCACTCCAAAGCAAAACAGTTAGAAAAAGGTAAAGCTAAACTCCTTTGGACAAATTGTATCTATAAAAAGAGCAGCTCAACAGATACATTTTATTTTATGGCATTAGATAACCCTCTGATTTTTGCAAATTTAGGCACAGTACTTCCAAGTCAGGTCTCCCCATAACTTCAGCTTGTGTCGCTACACATTATAATATATAATGTCTCTGCTGTAAACAATGTGTGCAAGAGGGAACATTTTAGCACCAATTAAAGCATAAGCCTAATGGAAGAAAATTAAATCCACTTTATTTTCTCTCTTTTTAGTTTGGGTTTTTTCTGTTTTTAAGGATATAGAGCAAAATCATCCATATGGTTGAAAAACAGAAATGGGATGAGAAGAACAAAAATATCAGTCAGGTTGAAAGCAAAATGAAGGTTGAAAGTGAACAGTTGCCTCTCTCACTAAAGCTACAGAAGTACAGAGGAGCAGCACAGGCACTGCAGCTGCTGACATCATCCCACAGGCAATTTGTACAGCTTACAATGGGGTTTCTCTAACTAAAAATATTGAGAGATACCCTGACAGTATTACATTTCTAGGTATGATTACTGCTCTGTTCTGGTAAGGGGACAAATGCTCAAACACAGATCACAGATCCATCGGGCTTCAGAAAAACTTGGAAGGAAGAGGAGAGGTTGAAAGTAGCAGAGAAATTTTGATACAAAAGCTTGCACACAGAGCTCACTGTGGATTAGTAAACATAGCTCTAAATAGGTTTCTGGAGCTTTTTTTTCTTTGATTTTTTTTTCTCCTTCTGGGAAGCAATAAACATTCTTATTTTTACTGAGATGAAGCTGGGGCACTAATGCCTTGAAGAACTATTGAGACACATCATCATCAAAATGTGCCCTGACAGCACAATATGGTCTTACTAATAAGAGATTACTTTGCTGCAACTTAGCATCATCATACAGAACCTGGTTGCATGGAAAAGTCAGAAATCTACTGTCACAAATGTGTCTCAAGGCAGATCCTTTCAGACTGTCTCTTTATTTCCACTTGCATTTTCTCTTCCACAGCTGTTTTTTCAAAACAAGTAGTTGCCAAGTAACTTCAGTCTCTTCCATAGGCATTTTCAACATAGCCTCCAGCAGGATACACCATCTGGAAGAACACCATGCTTTGACATGGTGCTTGTGTTTCTCAAGAACAGGGAAAGCAAGGCCATCACCAGAGACCAAAAAGACAGCACAACCACAACTTAACAAAAAACAGAATTGACTGACAACACCCTCCCTTCAGGCTAAAGTGACGGGCTGTGGATGAGCTTAAATGTAAACAAGAACTAAACTTCAACACTCTAAATTACTAACACTGGAATTTTGAGCTGTTACTGAGCTGATCCAACTCCATCTGAGGAAGTCTAGAAACATATCATTCCTCTGATATGCCAAACCATTTCAATTCAGAATTTAATGAGAGCTGGTTTTCTCATAGAATTTTATCCAAACTTGAATCTAAAAACAAAACTCTCCCAACCCTGAAGCTTTCCTTCTATTCACAATGAAGGAACAGCCTAAGAAACAGGAAATCTAAATCTAGTCTCATAAGATTTGAGACTTAAAACCCACTAAAACGTGACAATTTTTAGCAGAAGCAAACACATTTCACAAGCGAATGGGGATTTTTAAAGGGGAAGAAAAACTATAAGAGGGGAGAAATACATAAATCTCTATTTTTATCAAAATAGGAATTTAAAGAAAGGAAGAAAAGAGCTTAAATTTTAGTCTTTTCCACCTATTTCTCTATATATGTAGTTTTGGTAAATGATTTGAGAAGAAAGATGCTAAAGCCTTTAGAATTTGCTGTATTAGAGAACACAAAAAAGGAATTATTCAGCACCTGGAAGAACACAGATCCTTCAAATGAAGATTTAATTCTATCTTTGGAGACTAGGCAGCATTAGAGGGAAGGTAATACCTAGCATCCCTATACTAATCATTATAGAGAAGAAGATGTAAAAATCAGATCATCTTTCCAGGGACAGAGATCCTAGGGCAACACGAAAGGCAGCCTCAGTAACCTCAGGAAAGGTTTATGTAATGAGGTAAAACAGAAGTTTTGTGAAGGGAGTTATAAAACTGTACAGCTCTCACTAGCAGTGAAATCTGAGCAGCAAAAAATAATGTATTAGGCGGAACACTTATCCACTGATGCCCATTGCAAAAGTGAATGAAAGTAAATTACTCTTAGCAGGTGTGGAGTAAATAAGTATACTGTAAAGTATAATCTAGTGCAAAGATGAAAAAAAGGACAGAAAGCAAAGAAATTAACAGCTACCACAAAAGATAAATGCATTATTTTTTGAAGAGGTCTATTTCCCATGGGCTGGTACTGAATATTTAATTCAGTTAGAATTATCTGACCATGCCTCAGAATGGATATCTCCAGGTATGAGATACTGATATGTCTTAGCATACAAAAAATCAGTTGGTTTGTAAGATCTTGCAGATGTTTTCATTCAGTACAATTTATAAGTAAATTCAGTAGCTGTATATTAACTGAAACCCACTTTTTCTTACTAGATCTTACTTTACATGAATATATTTCACTCTTTTAATGGAAATAGAGAAAATTAAAAACCCATATTCAAAGTTAATTCCTTTGTTAACTCTACACTACTAGGATGTTGACTGGGTTTTGACTGAGACCAAGCATATTATTCTCTTCTTTCCTGTACAATTCCTGGTAACACAAGGAACCATTGGAACATACGTGTTAGCTAATCAAGTGATCTTACAGAGACACAAACACATGATATTACACCTTCACTGACCTGGAAACATCTAATAGAAACATCAAAAAGAAGACAAAGAATGTTATATTATCCCAACTTTTTACTAGAAGAATGTTATATAATCCCAACTTTTTATTTATGCCATTGTAGAGGCAGAGAACATTTTAAAGCGTAGTGAACACAACAGTAGCTATTTTTTGCTTGCTCTCGATCTAATATTGTCTTTTGTGATAAGCAGGATGATTTACTTGCATATACTGCTTGAATTATAAAAATAGTCAATATATTTCATTCCATTAAATTTTAATTGATTTGCTTTTGAAAAGGATTCACAGATCTACTTTCCTTTTATTTCACTACTTTGAGAACAACCCAAAAGGCAATTTTTCAGTAACCCTCTAAAATGCAATGAGCAAATGCTGCCCTTGGCTTCATTAGCAAAGAAGCTCCGTTGAGTGGAATTATTGCTTTGACTGTGATTTGACAGGGCATAGTAGAAATGACTCATCTGAAAGTTTACAAATGTTTCTTTTGTGAAATGCGATCCTGCATAAATTTTTCAAAGGTCACATCGTTATAATCTTTCAGTAATTGAAGATGTGATCCTGAGAGGCACTAAGTGCACTCAAGATCCCAGTGCAGTCAAGAGGCACTTGGCACAGCAGAGCTCGGGGCAGAAGCAGCTCCCGCATCCCTGGGACTGCAGTCCCGCCCGGGGACAGCCCCTCCAACACCGCCCCTGTGCCAGCTTCCAGCAGGTGCAGCCAAGAAAGAGACAACTCTGGAGCTCTCAGCAGCGCAGAAACAGGCGAATGGGGAGAAACGGGATTCAGATCTTGCTACCTTTTCCCACAGATCTCTGCAAAACAAACTCCATTGATATAACAAACCGAACAGTAAAGCAAATCAGAATGTCTATCTTTTGTTTGCCATGGCACAAGAACTGTTGGAACAGAGGAAAAAAAACAAGCTGAGTTTAGCTCTATCAGCTGTTTCCTGGGGCTCGGTCCTTCCTTCCTCCAAGGGGTGCCACTGCCTGCTTTGTTCTCTTGTCCAGCTGTTCCTCCACTCCTTCAGCAATGGCCTTAATAGACCCTGCAGGAATGCAGGAACAGACCACAGAAATCTCTTCCCTGCACACAAGCTGACAGGCCCTAGATGGGGAGAACAACACTGATCTGCCTCTGTCGCTCACTTCACCATCTTAATTCTTCTCCCAAGAGTCACTGTGAGGAGGAACAGAGCGTAATTTAAATGAGTTACACAGAATTGCAGTTCCTCCAGTTTCTCACCACATGTCCATACAGTAACAAGAAACTAGCTGACCCAATTAATAGGCAACTATTTTTTTTAAAGAAAATTAAATCTCAATAGGGCAAAAGGCACTTGGAAAAGTCACTCAGAATAAAGATATGCATATTGTTAATGCTTAGCAGAAGGAGGGACCTCCTGATGGGATGGCCTATCATGAATTGCTGATTCAGAAGAACAGGAGGACTCTTCAGAGTAGCAGGAGAAGATAATGAGAAAGTCAACATTTGAGCTTAGCAGCGCCAATCCCAAGTTTGGTCTTGAATCTTATGTAAGCATGTGAATCCCACATGCTTATGGTAAGATTCAAGATCAATTTTTTTTTTTTTATTCTCAGGTAAGAAGGTAATTTTCATAGGGAAAGTTGAGTGCTTTAAAAAAAGCCCCCACAGGCAAAGGCACAAACAGGACAAAAGAGGCTTTTGCTATATTAGGAAAAAAAAAGAGAAAATGGCCCTGGCTTCAAAGTCACTAACTGGAATAGTAAAAAAATCCAGCACTGGTTTTTAATCTTTTAAGTTTGGTCATCAGTAATCACTGAAATGAAGGAAGTTACACAACAAAAGAGAAAGCCACTCTGTGCAGTACAGACTGCTCCCTGTGTGCTCCTCCTTGGGAAGAGAAATAGACACAGGTACAACATGGTTTCAGTTTAGATTCACACTGTATGGAAGTAAAGGGATAAAGGGCTTGAGAAACAACAATCCAGTAACCGGGCACCAAATTTAACTTCGGATTCTAGAGCAGCTCCCTGCTTTCTTCTTGCATGATCACATGTAAACCTTTGCATCACATTCTAACTGGAGAGAGAACCTGCTAACACTCCCACCTCAGTGATGTGTCATCAGAAGACACAAGAAGGCATTGACAGACTGGGAAGCAATCTCATGTTATAGGATGGAGCATTTAGGACAAACAGAACACTTGGTAGAGAGTCAGAAATACACAATTAGAATTCAAAGATTACAGGGGTGCTCTAGTCTTTCTGTAATATGATTTTCCCTTTAACTTCCTTTTAAATGTCTCCTGATTGTGTTCCATCTCTTAGGTAGAAATAATAATACTTCAGAGATATCTGTGGTTTCATTATTTAATGACCACAGAATATTCCATAAACAGTGTTAATACTCTCCATCTATTTAGCTCTGTCTATTTTATGAAGCTCTTCATAATGAATGCAAATACTGTCTCATGGCACCATGCATAGACTGCTTCCTCAGAAAGGGGATGTCAAAGAGAAATCTGTGTTCTGTGATATTGTGACTGAGGGACAGGACTGCAGGCTGCCCTGGGAAGAGCAGGGGCCCTCCAGTGTAGGTACAGCCACTGTAGGTTAAGCAGTGCAAATGTCAATGAGGCCTGGAGAGTGCTGATCACTGAAATCCATGGGATTTCATCCACCTTATCTGTCAGGATTATGACAAATGTTGGAGGTACCATTCCTTAAAATGTAAATCCAAGGAGATGGGCACTGGCTGCATCAGACCAACGGCCCATAGGCCAGTTCACTGTCTGTGAACTACATTCAAACAAATGAATGTACAGGGAAGTCTGCAAGAGCCTGGTGTGTACATTAAGACTTCCCCATACTTTCCCAGACTCCACCTATTTGCAGTTCAAGGGCTTCCAGAGGCAGAAACCAATTGTCCACTCTCCCCCTGAACCTAGATAAATTTGTAGACCCTACAAGACTCTTTGCAAGAGTGTCCTGCAGCTTAACTAACTTTGGTTTAATATCTGTTTTAAGAACCACCCACCTGCTACCTTTCATTAGCAGATTTTAAACTTGAATAATGGGCAAAACCAAAGGTCCAGTTTTCATCTGGATATGTCTGCAATTCCAGGACTTTGTCTTCCTTAAAAAGCTAACTGCATGCCTGTTAACTGTAACTACTCATGACAGCAAATGGAATGTCACATGTGGTCCAGTAAGAACAGAAGTACTACATTCCTCACCATCTCCCAGCTTACTGTTTTCTGCGATACTGCTTCTGGTCAAAGCTGTCAAATCAAAACTCAAAAGAATTAAGAGTATCAGCCAAATGTTGCATTTCTTACCCAATGAAATAAAAAACATCTCTGACTACAAAGAGTCAATGCACGGCCCACTAGATGATTTACCCAAGGGATCATTCCAGAATGCACACTTTTTATAGAAAATGCTACACCATTTATCAACTGTCAGATTAAGCTGAATGAGGAACAATGGTACAAGTCATGCCAAGACCTTGTGCTACATCATAAAGGGCTCCAATGTCATTCCCTGACAGAAAAAGTGGATGGCCCACTGTGTGTAGGCAAAGTATTTCATGGGACATATTGCATTCTCTTAATTTGAGATTACTACTGTATCCTTTTTTCCATATCCAAAGCTGCAGGAGGTAGAATGGTCCCACAAAAATCATTTTTTGTTCCTTCACTTTCATGATAATGGCATTCATATAATTAGTTTGGAAAAGATTCTAAGATTATAGAGACCAACCATTAATCCAGCACTGCAAAGCCCACCACTAAACCATGCCTTAAGCCCCACATCTACACAGCTTTTAAAAACCTCCAGGGATGGTGACTCCACCACTTCCCTGGGCAGCCTGTTCCAGTGCTTCCTTCTGGGGAAGAAACTTTCCCTAATGTCCCATTTCCTCTTATACTATCACTTCTTACCTGGGAAGAGAGTCCAATTCCCACTTTGCCACAACCTCCTGTCAGGGAGTTGTAAAAAAGGGTGAGGTCCCCCTGAGCCTCCTCTCTCCAGTTCCCTCAGGTGCTCCTCACCAGATTTGTGCTCCAGACCCTTCCCAGCTCTGTTGCCTCTCTCTGGACACACTCCAGCACCTCAATGTCTTTCTGGTAGTGAGAAGCCCAAAACTGAATACAGGATTCAAGGTGCAGCCTCACCAGTGCTAGCACAGGGGAATGGTCACTGCCCTGGTCCTGCTGGCCACAGGCCAGGATGCCCCTGGCCTTCCTGCCCACCTGGGCATACACTGGCTCATCTTTAATCAGCTGTTGACCAACCCTCTCTTCCCACTGGGCAGCTTTCCAGCTTTTCCTCTTCCCAAGCCTGTAGTCTGCAGGGGGTTGTTGTGACCCAGGTACAGGACCTGCTGCTTTGCCTCAGCAAACCTTGTAAAACTGCCATCAGCCCATCAATCCAGCCTGTCCAGATCCCTCTGCAGAGCCCTCCTGCCCCCAGCAGATCCACACTCCCACCCAACGTGCTGCTGTCTGAGCACTCGCTGAGAGCTCACTTGCTCCCCTTGTCCAGATCATCAGTGAAGACATCAAACAGGGCTGGTCCCAGTGCTGGGCTCTGGGGAGCCCCAGCAGTGCCCAGGACCAGCTGGATGTGATTCCATTCCCCAGCACTCTCTGGCCCAGCCATCCAGCCCATCTTCACCCAGCAGAGAGCCCCTGTGCAAGCCATGAGCAGCCACTTTCTCCAGGAGATGCTGCAGCAGACAGTGGCACAGGCTTTTCTACAGTCCAGACACATCCACAGCCACCTCCTCATCCACCAAGCAGGTCACCCTGCCATGGAAGGAGATGAGGCTGGCCAAGCAGGACCTGCCTTTCCTAAATCCATGCTGGCTGGGCCTCATCCCCTGGTTGTCCTGTATGTGCTGCATGTCCACACTCAGGATGATCTACTCCACTCTGGTACCAAGGCCAGGCTGACAGGCTGGTAGTTTCCTGGATCCTCCTTCCAGCCCTTTGTGTGGATGGGCATCACATTTGTTAACATCCAGCCAGCTGGGACCTCCTTGGTTTTCCAGGACTGCTGGGAAGTGACTCGGTGATCACTTCTGCCTGCTCCCTCAGTACCCCTGCATGGAGCCCAACTAGCCCCACAGACTCTTGTGAGTAAGGCTGCATTCTGTACAGTACATTTCAGAGATTAAAAAAATCTGAAATAGCTGGCATGACAATGCACCTCATAACAACTGTGATTAACAAAATTTTTAAGAACACAGTTCTGCTAGTAAAAACATCATCAATTTTACATGTCATACTTCAAAATGTATAAGCAAAACAGCAACAAGTTCCTCCAATTCTGAGCAAATGAAGAGATGTCATTTTTCAAAGAGCAAAGGAAGAATAAAAATGCCATATGATAATGAACAAAGGTCTTCTGTAGAATAGCTTGCTGAGTTATTTTTTATTTCACAAGTCTAAACCCTCCTCCTGCTTTTCAGCTGCCTTGAAATTAAACTGCTAGTTTCAGGAACATCTAAATAGATTTCCTTGTGTTTTCCTAAGAAATAGAATCTTATAATAAACAAACATACAGGAGGGCAAAAGGACATTTTGAGTAAGATTTTAACCAAAACATGTTTTTCCTATAAAAATATTATGATGTCCTTCAAATATATAAAACATAGCACAGGAAAACTGTGAAGAAGCCCAAAACCTCTGAAGATATGAATGCACTTTTATAAATACTACAAAAATATGTTTATGTTATTTTTCACAGTTATTATGTCAATATTTAAGCTCTCTGGCTCGCACATGCATCTGCACAAAAGTTCTTCTTCACAATTTACATGCAACAGTTGCTTTTCACAAAAGCCATACCCAGAAAGGGCAGAAAACTCTTCCCTAAATAAACAGCAAATACACACTAACTTCTGGAAAAATGGGATTAATTTGGGACGGAAACTCATTTCATATGCAAAACCCCCTAGTTCTAGAATCAATCTAGTAATAGCACACAAAACACTTTGCCTGTGTAAAAGCCATCTTTGCAGGCTCTCAGTTTCTCCTTGTCTATTTCAAGAATGTAATACAGAGAAAATAACAATATTTAAAAAGCCAAAATTTTAAGATACAAACTATTTCCTGCAGGGTCTGATCAGATCAGATCTGATCTCAACACATCAGATCAGATGCAACCGGCACATTTATAGGAAGTCATAATGACATTTAAGTCCTGAGTAGTTTTATTACCACTGGAGTTTGTTTCTGTTTCCAGTGATGTCAGTAAGAGGTCTGCCTGATTAAATGTGCACAGACACATTTCTTGGTAGATTGCACAGGTGCATGTAGCTATCATGAGAAGATCCCATATAATCCATGTATGTTTAATGATGGAAAATTACATTGTAAGTAGCTTTCAACTGTTTTCTACTTTTATTTTCAAGATTGTTATTATTCAAACTTGTGTATTTTATTTTTTTCTTGTGATTTCTTCTTTCTAGGGACAGCTGGCACTTCACAAAGGCAAATCAGCACACTTAGGGAAATTAAATTTTTCTAAATTTTCTAATTATTACTGTATTGATTACTTAACAACTACAGTGTAAGTTTAAAGTACATTCATACAGAAAGCTGGATGTTTCTACTTGCTGCTTTAGCAATTGAAAGAGGGAGAAAACTAAGGCTAGGTATCCAACTCTTTCAAGATCTTTGTAAGGAGCATGGTTTCCGAAAGCAATGTATTTTTGTTTTTAATAGTTATGAGCTATTGGTATGGAGCACACGAGCGCTTTCAAAAGGAGCGTAGGTGACAGCAGTACTTAAAGGATGCCAAGGCTACTTCTTCAATTATATAAGTATTGAATCATCGTTGCACAATGCTTTTTCTGAAGCATAAACACACTTCATTTTTTAACAAGACCACGCTGAAGTTATCCATCTAAAATTCAAAAAACCTTTCCACCCACAAAGAACGCTTTTTTGGCTGATGAACAGTACATAATATTAAAATTTTGCAGAAACCCTCAATGAAAATTTGGAAAATGTCTAAAACAGGAACTCATTAACAAGCTTATTACTTGTGCCATGTGATAACCTAATCACCTAATAAGATTTACAAAAGGGATTAATGGATCCTCCAGTTGATGTATGGGTGATGTGCATTTATTAATATGTGAGAGGACAGGAACTTTTTTCTGCTTTGAAAGCAGAACAATTTTAATCATTAATGGCTTATACAGTTATGAGAGTGCAGAAAACTTTCAGAATTCATTAAAATAGTGTACTTTTTGCAATCTTTAATAAAATAAACAGATAAATCCATATATTATATACTATAGGTCAGTAGCAATATCCCTTAATTAGTTACTGAAAATTGTAAGCTTTAAATTGTCAGTTCAAACCATCATCCAAAATCTAGAAACAGCTTTATGACATTAGGCATTTAGATATCAGTACAATACAGATTTGGCCTGGAAGGAATATATACTCTGCTTTAGCTTATAAAAATGCCCTTATAAAACTGTGTCTGCAAAATAGTGCAACTGATTAAATTTCATTTGATAAACCTGTCTTGGAGCCATACATTCCTTTGGGTGAAAAAAGAAAAAGTGCTATGCATAGGTTTGCTTAACTGATAACAATTTGGGAGTCATATTCAAAAAGCATGTTATGATGTAAACTTTCAGATCATTTTAAGTCAGAATGCAACTACAAATAGTAGACAAAAATTAATTTAACATTACCATTTTTCTTTTATTACAGGAGTACGTGGTGAAGCTTAATGTAGGTTTTGCAAATGTGTTCTTTGGTCTTCCTGTGTATGACATGAGTATAAATAATAATAATATCCAGTTCTCATATAACATTTTTTAGAAGCTTTCGAATATGACTATTTTACAAAAAATGAAAAAAAAGGGAATTATTAATTTAACTCGTTTACAGTTATGATATATCAAAAAAATTATCTTATTCTTCCATCTCCTATTTCAATGTAATGTATGAATAAAACTGCCTTTACATGAAATTCCTTACAACACATTACAATCATGTAGCACATTATTCATTGCAGTTTTTTCTCTAATAAAAACAACCATACAATAGTGACTAGAGCTTCTAAAAACAACAAAAGAAAAGGCACTAGCAATTTGATGGCTGTCATAGAAGGTGAGGAGGAACAACCACCTTGTCCATGTCGCCCATTATTGCTTTGAAATCCTACCATAATACCAACAGAAATGGTTACACTCTTTCATTTTGAGGTTTTTTCCTTCTGCCAAACCCCACATATTTAGAAGTATGAAAAACTGCCCTTTGACAAAACTATTTGTTCTGATCATAGTAACTGCATGTCTCTCTAACTTGCAAAACCCAGTAAGGTTTATACCTTTGGGTTCACTGATGAAAATTCCATCTTTACAAACAAAACAACATTCTCATTTCACATAAGCTCTACTGAAAAGCCTGCCTTAGTTTCCACAGAAGCTGTATTTTTGTATCCAGAACACTATGCAGTTTAATTTTAAAATTATTTAAAATCTATACATACAGCAATTTCTACATTTTCTTTCAGCAAGAACTAAAACCACTCATAGTACAAACTTCTTCAATTGCCAGGGAAAGAAAAGATCCTTCAAAATTACTACACTTAACATCAAAGGATGTGCACTCAAACATGATGTAGAAGGCCATTAGTGGGTCCTCTCTTCTATTGAATTTCTAATGTGAACTTGGGGAGTTTAACATAGATCAGTTTATAATGTTGCTTCCATTTCTTCATCTTCCTTGTGTATTTCAAACACATTCTCTCATTATACACATCTTTAAGCTCCAGATACCTTGAGAGATATATGTCTTTTTTACAGTTAAGCTATCTGAATACACGTTTCTTGTGTAAATCTCCTGACATTATTACATATCCAGGTTAGTTTGGGATGACCAGAGAAAAAGCTGAAGTGCTGCACAATCTAATTCACACAAAATCCAGTTGATCATCCCTCTTTTTCTTCCTACACATGTAGACAGGCATGGACATTTAGAAACCGTCAAGTCTGCTGTTTCAGGAAGTAATTTGTGGGGGGAAGGAGGATTGGAAATAATTTATTATGCAGCACCACACACAACTGCAATACAATCAGTAGCATCACTTATGAGTAATGTGTAAGAAACTATATTCTCCTAGGAGCAAAAGTGGAATACAGAGGAGCCATATCTTTGATTGCTGCTCATTAAACAATTGGTTAAATCCCTGACTATGCAGTATTCCATAAAGCACAAAGCATCTAAAGTCATTGGTTCAAGAACTTATGATAAGAGGAAAAGGCCAAGTAGATTCTACTGTTTCTGTGCAAAAGAAGTTATTTCACCACATGCAACAGCGGAAGAGTTAATAAACCAAATCTTCTTACAACCTGTCTCTCAGAATGAAATGACAACATTAGGTCTTTAGCATAGAATCAATTTCAGGGAATTAAGTCTTTGTCTCATAAAGCATTAGAAATAGAATGGCTTCACTTCCCACTGCCTACATTCAAAGAATTTGTACTCACCCTCTGGGTGATGCTTTTTCCCTCTTTGACTTGCACTGCCAATCCAAGATCAGACAGTCTGCAATTCCCATTGTCATCCAGGAGGACATTCTCTGGTTTCATATCCCGGTACACAATTTTGATGGAATGGAGATGCAGGATCCCACAGGTGATCTGAGCTGAGTAAAAGATGATCCTTTTCATTTCCAAACCCCTTTCTCCCACATTGTAGATGTGATACTTCAGATCCCCTCCATTCATGAGGCTCATAACAAGACACAGATGGGTTTTGGTCTCATAGGCATAAGCTAGTGTGACAATGAAAGGGCTGTTGACTTTCTCCAGGATCTCTTTCTCCAGCAATGCCATCTTCTCTCCACTTTTCTTTTTCAACCTTTTCTTATCCAGTTTCTTGCAGGCATACATCTTGCCAGTATTTTTGACCTGGATGGCACAAACCTAGAGAAGACGCACATGGAAAGCTAATGAAGGAATTTTACAGAGACTGGAATATATCAAGGGTAGTGACAGGCAGGAACTGGGGAATAACTGATGCCCATTAGTAGCTGCTGATGCTAACTTCTATGAAGAGTATCTTAGCACAGAAAACAAGAAAAAACAAGTGCACAATCAGTTCTGTTCTAGACCAGCAGTTTATTGTGGCCCTGATGCAAAGTTCTCGAGGATGCCAGTAGTAGACAAGTATTAGCAAATAAAAGGAACAAGGACAAGAACAAAACTCTGTAACCATGAGAATAAGCAGCATATACAGATTGCATCAGTACAGTTAAACTCTCCTGACTCTCAAAAAAACCTCCATACTGTAGTTTGGAATAGATCCTGATGTGTGCTTTTCCCTAAACTGCAGCTAGGAATTATCTGGGAGCATGTGGGATAGGACAGGCTAAGATGATGTCAAGGAGCAGACTTAACAATAGTTAACTACATGAACATTCATGCAAGTTTTTGTAAAGAAGCCTGCTTTTCTACTAGCATAGATAGAGAATACAAAAATGTTAAAGTAGCTTTTTGCTAACAAAAGCCTCTATCACAGTATAAATAACCCAGCCCGATTTCTGGAAAATGGGAAATCTGAAGGGGCACATCTTACAAATCTTCATACAGTGGCTTAATCCACTGCTTTTTGCAAACCCACTTCTAGTCTTTAAAGGGGATAGATGACTCACATCCTTAAAAGTGCAAGCTCTTACCTCTCCAAAGCCACCTTTGCCCAACACTCGGAACTCAGAGAAGTATTTATCAGTTACTGGCTGCTTCTCAAACACTTTCCATTGGATGAATTTGTCATAGAAGGGGCTGTTCTGGAAATCCTGGAAGGGCTTGTCTTTAAAGAAGACTTTGGTTTCGTCCTTGGCCAGGTGCATGATGTTCTCATAGTCTTTTGCAGTAGCTGCTTTGCATTTGCTGACCAAGTCAGAGCTCATGAAAGACAGATAGTTTTTGGCGCCTTCCTTAAGAAAATTGGTGACAATATTCTCCATGGTACTGCTCTTGAGATTGTCCTCTGCCAGCTCCCAGTTTGACACCTCATCCAGGAAGTCCCTAGCTACCAAATATTCTGGCACTGTCTCTAAGAAGTCTCTGAAGAATTTCTTGCCAATGGGCTGTTGTTCACAGATGCTGTCATAATCACCAGCAATGGATTCTCTATGCTCTTTGCACTCCTCAACCTTGGGCAGTGAGAGGCTCTTACGCCTCTTTTGCATTTCCTTGGTGTCTCCGTCTCCACTCTTCCTTGCCTGGAGGTAGGCAGTGTTGGCAATCAGGTTGTCGAGCCCCCCCATGTCACACATCTTGGCAAGCCCTCGGGGAGGCAGAGCCTGGTTCAGACAAAATGAGTAACTGGCCCAGGAGCTGTGCTGTAGCTGCACTGCACTTCTCCCTGCTAGTGTGTGAGGGCTTCTGAAAAACACCAGAGAAATGAACTGCTTTTGCATTAAATACCTCTCAAGGATTTTCACTAAGTACCTTTAGGTATAGGCACCATTTGTGGAAAGTGACTGTTAAGAGGTTTCTCTGTAAGAAGCTTTGAGTTTGCTATGTATAGCTGAGGGATGACACCCTAGACATACCTTCCCACTGGCAGTACCAAAGGCACGTGGTTCAGCTGGTGTTTTTCAGAAGGGGCCCTGATAACCTTTAAATGTAGCAAGAGTCCCTCTACATGCACTGTCCCTGGCTGCTGGGAACATGCAGAGATGCATGGCTGCAATACGTGCACTCTCTCCAACTCAGGGGCACTTTGGCCACAGTCAGCAGGACAGGCCTGGATCTCCCCCCGTCAACATCGAACACCAGCAGACTAACAACTGGTTTTATGAAAAACTGCCATAGATGAACCACACAATTCAGTGCTTTGAGCATTCACACCTCCAAAGCTCAAGTCATATTCAGCATCAGTGACTGAGCCCCACAGACAGTTCATGCAAACCCTGCTGCCTCGCGTGGCTCCGTCTGAGCAGATTACATGGAGAGGCTAAGAACTGACACTGGTCTAAAAATAATGATCCTTATATATGAAACAACATAGCTCTGACTTCATCTCCTACCCACAGCAAAAAGAAAAACACTTCAAATGACAGCCAAATCTTGCCAAGACATTTCCATATGTTGTTTTGGCCTCACTTTATTTTCCCTGCTGAGCTTTATGACAGAAAGTGGTTGGATAAGAAGGTGGCAACAGCATATAGCTGAGGTGACATCAACAAAGGGACAAAGCTGATTACAATCAAGTGAAGGGAAATTCCACCTGCACTTGCTGGCTGCCTACCAGGAGGCATTTTTTTATCTTCAAAAGAATAAAAATTATGTGTGACACTCACTAGGCTAAGACCCCTTCTGCTGTGGGGTCAGGTGGTTTGGCTGTTAAAACTTTCCTTAAATATAAGGAAGGTATTATGAGAACAAGAAAAGAAGTAACACTGGGGTCAAGCTGTTTTCTTGAGGTCAAGGTCAAGTTTCTTTTTTCACTCTCTTAAAGCAAGCTGAAGAGCTGAATCACAAAAACTAAACATCAAGAGTAATAACAGGCACCTTTCATATTCCCTATAAGCGTTAACCCCTTCTTGGCTGCTTTTTGCCACTCTACAATCATGCAGTGTTTTGTTTTTACAAGCTTAATCCTGTCCACATTGAATCCATTTGACATGAAACTCGTGCTTGCACTCTATAGAATTCCCTTGGAGGTGTGTTTTTCTAGGAGTGATGGAGAGGGCCATCCACTGCACACTGCTGCGTGTGCAAGAGAACAGGGAGGATTGCAAGGCAGCCACTTGAAAGCCTGGCCAGTTCTGCCAGGTGAGAGCCAGCCCAGGGTGGGAGGTTACATAAAGGGCTCAACGGAGCAGCCAACAGCACAGGCAACACTGCAAAGAGCCAACGGGGGAAATGGGAATTCTGCTGCTGGCTGTCGTGAAAATGGGGCCCACAGCAACACATTCCTGTAATACCCTGGCGGTAGAGAAAGGCATGAAAGTAGGTAACAAAGACTTAATTTCAGCTTTTTTTTTTTTTAATAAGGCTTTTAATTTCCTAAAATTCAGTAGGGTCTTTTTTATGCTTGGCCAGAATATCCACCACAGCTCAAAGAGCAGCAGGACAAATGGCTGGTAGCTGGGGCCCTAAGGCTGAACTCAAGCTTATTCCAGCTATTGGTATATTCATGCCTAAGCAGATCAAGAAAATACCTAATATTTATGGCACCTGCATACGACAGACACATTTACAGCTTCAAAGACCATTCTATTCAATTAATTAGAATATTTCCCAGTTTCTATGGAGCATAATTTTTCTCTAAAATAACTTCATTAAAAGCAATATCAAACAATATGATTATTCAACATATACTAATTACTCCAGTCACTTTTGAGATTTGCTTGCTGACTTATCCAAATCTGCTCAGTGTTTATTAAACACTGGAGAAAAGTAGATCAGCATTAATCTATTAGTTGATAATGGCTATTTAAGGTTACTTGTTACAAGTGTTACTTGCTCATAGAACAGTACATTTGAGTGAGAAGCAAAAAAATTATTTATTTTGCATGTACAAGAGATGAACAATTACAGAACTGAACATGGGAATGTACTGGGATGTACTAACAACCATGCTAATGAGGCATTTCAGGATATGATTTAGAGAATTCTCTGGTGTAGAGCTCATAGAAACACTGGAACTTAGGCTAATCACTAAATCACAGAGATATATACAGAATTTAAAATTCATTACCTTATGTTCTCGATGAACCTCAATTACTGGTCAACAAGATACTTATAATATGCAAACAGATACACAAAAAGATCAGCTGCTTTGATTTCAACATTAACTTTCCTAATACCTCATTTCTGTCAAAACCCCTTTGAGCTGACACTTCAGAAAAACTCTTCCACAGCTGTAATTTTCAGCTACTCTTGCCATGCACATGACATGAGCTAAAAGCAGTGCTTGGTACTTTCCATATTCACCTATAAACCAAAGATTAATGAATAAAATCCTCTGACGGGACTAGATGGCATTACCAGAGGTCACAGGATGGAGCCTCTGTCCAAATGTGGACAAAGACAACAGGTGGTAGGTAAGATACAGTTTAACTGTGATAGCTAAAATTTATTTTCATGTCCACTCCAATTTCTTTTTTTTTTTTTTGCAAGAATTTTGGGAATACTTTTACACAAAGAGAAATATTCCACAATAATGTAAATGCTATAGGCACTTCATCACTACTGTTAACATATTTCACATTTGTTTTGAGTTAATAACATAACAACTGGCATAATAACAACTGATGTGATACAGTGTAACAGTGACTCAGGATTTTTTTATCTCAGTGTGTAAATAAACAAAAGCTACATTTAAAAATCACAGCACCTTAAAAACCAAGATTACAATATCAAACAAAACCACAGTAAACTCTGCAATATGCTTGATGACACAAAGATTGGAACTACTTTATACAGTGAAGATAAACCTCTTTAAATGTACTTAGATAAAAATATATCTACTGAGAAATACATTAAACATTAAAGATGATAATTTTGAAGTAAACAATGCATAATATATTGCTTTAATATAATCCATACTGATTGACCATTTTATTAAGCCTGAATTTGTTACATATTGAAAGCAATAATTCTACCTCTGTTACATATATTTTAAAAATCCCACAGCCTATGTTCAGATTCATAGTAATTTGGATATTTAAAGAAAAGAGACAAGCACTTAAACAGCTGTAAGAAAAAATTCAAAGAAGATGATATATTTAGGATTTCCACAAAAATGAAAAAATGCTTCCGAAACATTATGAGCAATAAAAAGATAATAAAGAAATTTCTATTAACTGAAATCACAATTCACCATTTTTCCCTAGATTTAATTAGTGCCTCCTTTCCTTGGGTTATTTAAATTATCACTTTTGTTTGCTTCCTATATTAATCAGCTAACCAGCATGATTGTGTACACCTCTAGTTAACTGATATCAAATACATGCCTTTGTACAAAAAATCTTTGGATTAAAAATGTATGTCTCTATGATCATTAACAGAAATTCAAATAAAAAAAGTCATTAACATGGTAACATTTTAATGTTATGGTTGTAGAAATCATGTACAGAATATAACAGAGCTACAGATTTAGAGATACAACAAAACGAAAGTCATAAAGAAAACCTAAATTAGAAATGTTTAATACAGTGTGATGGAAAAAGCACATAGCAAATGTTTTACACACTTTTAATTTTAGATTAAAACTCGGAATACTTTCTTAAAAAACACACTGACTCTGTTTTTGCATACAATAGTACTTAGGAAACATTTTCTTTATCCTGGCAGTAAACTATGTGGTGTATCAGACCAGGTAAGATGATCCTTTCAATTTAATTCATGTATCAATGGAAAAAGATTAAATGCTCTAAGTTTCTGTGCTCTGATCCAGACAACACTCAAATCATAGCAGACACATGTGTTGAAGTAGCATCTCCTGTTTGAACTGTGGAACCCCTGCAGTGAGCCTGCCCATGGGACTGCACCTTGAGCAGGCAGAGGCCTGCACCAAACCCACTCTGGTCTTGGAGCAGATAAACCAAGTGAGTCATGTCCTGATGGACACGTTCTGTTCTGCATGAGCATAGAGCATAACACACACACCATTCCAATAACTGCAACAGAAAGAAATCCTTCCCGTTTTTATTTGCCTATTCTCTGGACTACCCAGTCCTGCTGGCAGAGGGGACAGCGATTATTCTGTTTCACCCACAAGGACATGCAGCAATTGTGGAAGGAATGATTGCACTCTCCCCAAACCACTGAAAGAGAAGAAAGAACATGTTCCAGTCACACTCAGCTGTCCAATCAACTCCTACAGCAAGGTTCAAACTATCACTCTCAAATATTTATAACCTCTGGAAACTTCAGAGACAAAACAGGTCATCACTGATTTATCCACTGAGATTAGCTTATTATGATCATCCTGATGACAGTGAGTTTCACCATCAAGCCTTTTACTTCCTTCCAAATACTAAAAAAAGAAATGCATATATTCTCACCTTCTGGTATAAAGTGACAGGGTTTTGTGACTGTATAAACACATTTAGGGATGTGTTCTGAGGAAATAAGTGCAACTATTTAAGTTTTTCCCTTAATCTTCCCCAGTACCAAAATAAAGCCAATGCACTACTCACTCACTATCACACCAGAGCATATCACCAAATTCTCATATGAATGAATGCACTGTTTGAATTGAAATGTATGATAGCAAGGAGGCACATGTGACACAGTATATAGTCTTAAAATGGGACCTTACATCAGGAGTTATTAGCAGGCTACAATTGTTCCAACATTACAAAAATTGTTATCTGTTATCCATTTACTCCTGAATAATATTTTAAAATGTAGATACTTTGCTTTTTTTCCTTATTAGCTGACATTTTCCTCACAAGAGCACAAGGGTACTAATAAAAGGAGTGCTGTAAATTATACTTTTTCCTGTCTATCTTAATTGCATTAAGATATCTTGAACATGAAAACCCTATTCCCATTAAAACTATAATCAAAAAACCCCAGCAGTTTTTTGAGACAATACACTTCAAAATGCAAAGCTCAACAGTATGGAAAGGTTTACCACTGCTTTAAAAGTTGTCATAAAGGTTTAAAGCAAATTCTTTGAGATAATTTTCACTATTTCCAATTCAAACACTCAGAATTAAGACCTTCTTTTGCATACATTGGCACTGAAAGTATGATTACGTTTAAACTGAAGTGATTCCGTTTTTGAAAATGAAAATTGAACAATCAAGCTACTGCCTCCATTATCTCTGAATTAAGAATGGGAAAAATACCACTTTCTAACTCAGACACACATTTATTTCACAATAGGATTTTTACTTGTACTGACATTGTGCTTTCTGGCATGCACCTCTGAAGAAAAAAATCAGCTTTTTCCTACCCACTTCAAAAATGTACATTATGATCTCAAATACGCTCACAATGAAAGAAACCTAAACCTCTTTGCTGTGTATGTGTTGACAGGAAATTGGAAGCTGTTTTGTTTTACAGCACAGCTGACATGAAAACTGGTTTTTTTACTGCTCAAAAATAAAGTATTAATAACGTAGAAAGATGATACAATTTAGAACAAAACACCAGTTTACTTTTGAGCATTAATAAAATCAGTATTCCCTTCAAACTTTAAAATGCACCATACTGAGAGAAGCTTCAATTGAAAAACAAGCGAATGAAGTCACTACATACCAACACAATCTTCTTGTTTGTTTTCAGCTTGACATCTAAGACAGGCATCTAAAAGTAAACAAGAACAAACTCAATTTGATTCTCAGGATTCCATCTTAAGAATAGGTTTGTCAGAGGAAAATATAAACTCTTAATACAAATTTACAGAGGTAAAAATCTCAAGTTTTGATGTCTAGTTCAGCCCTTTAACATTAAAAAGCCCCCTTAAATTCTAAAACTGTGCAAATGACAATGAAATATATATCTGAAAGAGATCAGAAGGACTCTGAACTTTCCAGCATGTTTTGTTTATTTTCCATTGCTTTGGTATTTTCATAAGTTTTGCTGAAAAAAAGCCTTCTCCATTTTGTAGATATGAAAGCCTGCAGATTTGTGCCAAGGCACTCAGGCATATTAAGACCAGAGCAAGCACAAAGCCAAACCCTAATTACAGGACTTTGTTTTTCAGATGTCAGCATTCCCTTTTAAGGAAGTCATTCACAATTTTGATTTTTCTAAGCTGCACATCTCTCACCACAACTCCCACCACCTATTACTCTTTATAGTAGCCTCCCTTGACAACTACCTGCATCTAATTTTCGCAGGAGTCACACACATACAAATATAGTGGTACATTCGATAATATATGTTAATAAATACAGAACAATATCTAATTAAAAATATTTATCATCTTCATGCACTCCAGTCTGTGGCTTTAGGACTGGATGGCAGCTCCAGGACTCAAGATGATACAAGAGTGACAACTTCCAGGCTTCCCACTGTGCCACACAATACAGTGGAAAAACACCTTTGCTTCTCCTTTGCCACAGACACACGTGCACGGATCATGCACAACAGAAAGTGTTCAACTGTTATGTGAGCAAACATATCTTTATCTCTTCCAAAAAAACATGGACACTTAAGTGTCCTGCAGGTTGAATCTGGCTTACATGTCACTGGTTGGACCATACGCTCCCAAAAGACAAAACTATAATGTGCTACAGGAATTTGGATTTTTTTTGCAGTCTCTGCCAGATAAGACCAGTATTTGTATTTTAGGTTGATCTGCCCAGACATTCCTCCTTTTCTTAGGTAACAGAGAACAAAGACGAGAGCACTCTAAAGCAGCTGCCCTTTCTTCATGAAAACAAAAGCAAAACTTTCATGTTGTCTGTCCCTAAAATTCATATTTCAACACCAGTTAGGGGCTAAGGTGCTGGGAAGATTCAGCCAAAGTGCTTCAACTTGTATCATGGTGTGTGGGAGCCCCATGATCTGGGGTCACAGCAGAAAGTCACAATAAATCAGCTGCCCTGTTGAGCCCTAGAGTTGCAGTTTCAGACAGAAGCAGCACAGAGAGCCAAGGACAGAAATCACTGCCACCACATCAAAGTAACCTGTCCCCACTCCCACATCATAACCCCACAGATGGGGGTCAGTCTGAAAGGCTAAGGACAGCAAAACCTGTCCAGCTGCAATCCTGAGCTTCCCAGCTAACACCTGCATTTTTGTCTCTTTCCCTTGTATAAGACTACCTCGGATGAAGGAATTAAACCAGCAGAAAATGGAGCCAGCTAACACCTCCTTCCCTGCAAAAGTCAAACTAACCTTCAACAAGTGCCAGTCTCAGGCTGGCACTGCCCCCACCTAAGGTTACTGCAGACGCAGCGGCTCTACAGGAGCCAGACCCGCTCTGGCAGGGTCAACACGGAATTGCTAAACTGAAGTCAGTAACCATCAAATTTCACATTCTAACAATGTGGTTTGTTCCCAAAAAATGGTTACTAGATTTTTTCAGATTTTTTTTCTAGTTTCAGATTAAAAGTTTTTAATTTTTTTTCTAGTTTCAGATTAAAATACTCCCTTGATCTGGCAATGAAAAAATGAGACTTTTTTTTTAACAGCTCTGGGTAAGATTTTGTTAATTTAAGATTTTTTTTTATAGTGTCCTGTAACAGCCTAGCTTACAATGGGGACTAACACATTTTTTAAATTATGGTTTACATGGCAAATGAAGCCAATTTCGTATTTCCAGAGTGGTCTCTGTTTAACATAAAAAAGCAAATAATCTTCAAAACATGCATATGTAAAAGATCAACCTCCCACCACTTCAGCCTGCACTGCACCTTTTTTCCTCTTGTACATCCATTTGCCTCCTCTGTTCCACAGAAGGTTCCGAGCAAAATTATTTGTGAGAAATGACAGAATGGTATATTTTGCCTCATTTATGTTAAACCAAATGCTGATTTCATATTCAGTATCATGGTTCCTGGCCCTACAAAAGCAAGGTGCTCTGGAGGGGACTTTGGGTCATTTGTCCTGTCAAAGTGTTGCAGACCCAACTGAGAGGACAGCTACACCTAGGATGACTCAGTCCAAAAAAATTGTAAAAAGTGGATCTGCACACACAGTAAAGGAAGAATTTAAACCATTTTTGAAGAATCAAGATAAATATAATATTTGATAAAGATGTCAGAAAACAGTAATATGAGTTAACAACGAAGGTGCTTTCAAACAGTCTCTGGGTTTCCAAACCAAGTAAATGAACCCCTCGCTCACTAGATTTCCCAGGACATTTGTGTGTGTTAAACTGCAACACTAATCACGCTTGTGAAGTAGGGTCTGACACTCTGGTTTAACAGATTTGAAAAATCAATTTTTATGTACACCTGTAACTGCTTCGCAGAAAAAGCGCGAACAAAAGCCCCTTAACAAAACCCACCCCATAACGAGCAGCCGTGCAGCAGCGGGTTCAGCCGGGCTCTACGTCCGAGCCTGCGGATTTGCCCTCACGAGGAAGCCGGCACCGCACGGGTCGCGGCGCAGCCCGGCGGGCCCGGGCGCCGCAGGGAGCGCGGCCGGGCGGGGCGGGGCAGGCCCGGGGGGCACTCGCTGCCCGGCGGGGCCGCGTGTGGCCCCGCAGCGCGGCGGCCCGGCCCCCGCGGGGCCCTCCTCCGCCTCCTCCTCCTCCGGGAAGGCGCGGAGGAGGAAGCGGAGGCGGGAGGGATCAGCCCCCGCTTCTGCCGGAAACCGCGTCCGTGCCCTGCGCCCGCCGTGCCCGGGGCGGCGGGCCCGGCCCCGGCCCCGCGGCCGTGGCGGCCCGGCCGGCGCTTACCCATGACCTGCACCCGGCAGATGGCGCAGGTGTCGCACTCCACGTCCCAGCTCCACATGGCCACCGCATTCCACTTCTTCAGCGAGAACATCTTGTCGGGGGCGCCCGCCTTGGAGCCCGCGGAGCCCGGCAGCGAGTGGGGGGCGCCGGGCTCGTCCCCGTCCTCCACATCGGCCATGGCGGAGGGGCGGGACCGGCGGCGC
>QUSF01000034.1:3891046-3959164 GCA_003676055.1 Chloebia gouldiae | reverse complement strand
CAGCGCCACCCTCCGGCGGCGGCGGCGGCGCGGCCCCGCCCGCGGCGCGGGCAGCGGGACGGGCCCGGCGGCGGCGCGGGAAGGGCCGCGGAGCCGCGCTGCTCCTGAAGGATGTTCTCCTTCGCAGAGCGCAAGTGAAGCAGTCACAGCTTCATCCCTGGTCTGGGCTGCCGCGAGTGCGGGGGGAGAAGACCCAATCTTCCAACCCAACGCGTTCCCTAAGACTGCTGACAGAACGGGTGAAACACTTCAGCAGCGACGTGCACCTTGGCCACCTTGGTAATAAAGTAAAAAATAAAAATTATATTGAAGATTCTATGTTAGCACATTATTCAAGTGTCAATTCAGAAGCACCTTGAACACTGTTAAACAGCATGTTAATAAGGTCTTTTAGCCTGGCTGATTCACACTCCATCCACACTGTTCAATTCCTTTTGTCCGCTCCACTCCTTTAACTCATCATTCTTTTCTGTCCATTTTAAAAACCATCATGGCACTTCTGAATTTGAATTACTGGGACTAGATGTAATCCAAAAAGTTTAAAGTATTTTTTTTAATTAAGTACATTTCATTTCTGCTACGTAAAATGTCAACTACCTCTAAACAGAGATAAAAAAAAAAAAAAGGAAAAAATATTTTGTTGGAGTTCTGGGGCTTTTAGATTTATACAATTTGTCTTGTATCCCTAACTGATGCAATTCTTCAGTTCTAAGATTCTAAGAGCAAACTGTATCAGAGATTATAATTGTGCTTGAGTGCTGTCAAACCATCACACATGTGCTGTACACAATGCAAAGTCAAATATAAACTCCACTTATATTAGCTGTGAAAGTAAATATGACACAGGCACCTTTGACTCTGTCTATACTGCCTTAGAGAAGTTAAGTGATAGCTTCCTACCTAAAGATTATTTTCTTGCTATTTTATCAGCTAAAGAGCTGTGTAAGAAAAATTCCAAGCCATTTTTGAGAAGTAGTTCTGGCAGTCTGTAACTCATCTGTCCCCTGCAGCCACACATGACATTAAGGAGGTGACACATGGGAGAGTGGCACAAACCATGACAGCTCTTTCAGAGGGTTTTCCCTATGTACATTGTCACTGGTTTTAATTGTAAATAAAACCCACATTTTTTTCAGACTGGGCATTTGTTCATCTCATTCACTGAAAACATTCTGAATTCAGTATCTAAAAATGACAAAGCAAGTTCCTTTCAGCCCATCAAGAGTTTGTTCAGCTAGAATTAAAGCCAGTTGTGTGCTACAGAATGGGAAAAAGAAATGTTCTTAATACTAAGGATCCAAATTTGAAATAGCGCTTTGTATTATATAATCTATAATCAATTAAATTTGTCCCAATTTCAAAGTAATGATGCAGTGTAATCCATCAGTTCTGACTGTCTCCATGTAAAAAATACTCATTCAAAGCACCAAGTGTTTGGCACCCAACTTCTGTAAATGCCCTAAGTGTTCTGTTCATACTCTCCCATTTCAAATGAATATACAGATGCATCTTTGCCTTGTATGAACATTTTCATTTTCTATACACCTTTCTAAATTCTGAATATTGCACAGACAGTGGTTTAAACGATATAAAATGCCTTTCATAGATTTTCACAAATGGTTTGAAAACGGAGATGTATGGAAATAGCCTGATTTTGTTCCTTCCCCCCTTTTTTCTTTCCTCTTACAACTTTTTTATATTTTTGTTGTTTTCTTTTTTTTTTTTACTCCAAAACATAGAATTGGAAATATTTTTATTGACTACATGGATGAGGGTACTGAGTCCTTCTTTAGTAAATGTGCAGACGACACTAAGCTGGGAGCGTGTGTTGATCTGTTGGAAGGTAAGATGGCTCTGCAGAGAGACCTGGAACACTTGGGTGGATGGGCAGAGCCCAATAACATGAAGTTTCTAAGTCCAAGTGCCAGGTCGTGCATTTTGGCCACAAGAACCCCCTGCAATGTTATAATCTGGGGACAGTGTGGCTGGACAGTGCCCAGGAGGAAAGGGACCTGGGGGTACTGATGGACAGCAGCTGAACAGGGGCCAGCAGTGTGGCCTGGTGCCCAAAAAGGCCAATGGCTCCTGCCTGGCTCAGGAATGGTGTGGCCAGCAGGAGCAGGGAGCTCATTCTCCCCCTGCACTCAGCACTGGTGAGGGCACACCTGGAATGCTGTGTCCAGCTCTGGCCCCTCAGTTTGGGAAGGACGTTGAGATGCTGGAGCACATCCAGAGGAGGCACCGAGGCTGGAGAGGGGCTGGGAACACAAACCCTGTGAGGAATCACTGAGGGAGCTGGGGGTGCCCAGCCTGGAGAAAAGGAGACTCAGGGGTGACCTTGGCACTCTCTACAACTCCCTGAAAGGTGGCTGTGGCCAGGTGGGGTTGGTCTCTTTCACAGGCAGCATTGACAGAACCAGAGGACACAGTCTTAAGCTGCACCAAGGGAAATATACGTTGGATATCAGGAAAAAGTTTTTTACAGAAGGAGTGATAAAGTACTGGAATGGCCTGCCCAGAGAGGTGGTGGAGCCACGATCCCTGGATGTGTTTAAAGATTGGATGTGGCTCTCAGTGCCATGGTTTAGTTTAGGTGTTAGGGCATGGGTTGGACTCAGTGATCTTGAAGGTTTCTTCCAACCTAGTGATTCTATGATTCTGTGAAAATTATTTTTATTAAAAACAAAGCCTTGACAAAAATGTCAGTTTTATGATAATGCAAAGAACAGTTATGTAAGTATGTGCTTATCTTGGCCAATTGATGCATGTACTGGACTGTATTATCCCACTTACTGTTTGTTCTGTCAATAGATTAACATATATCAAAACACTCGAGGACCGTGTCAATTTATCTGCCAAAGAAAACAATTTAAGCATACTTCTCTACCAAAACTATTTCTTAAACTCTGGTTATCTGTGTCTCTCTGTACCTCTTTCCCAGTAAGAATATGCTACATGGGTCTATTAATGGCCAGTAGGGCTGAGAGTTGGCTACAGTGGGGCTGCAAGAGGAAGACAGCACAGGGAACAGTGCTGTATGAGCATACCACCACTTGTAACAAACCCACCTGTAGCAGCTCCTAAGGGTTCACTGAAGCTGCCAGATGCAATTGCCAAAATGGAAAACAGACTCCAATGCTGACAGGTACAGTTTCTGTGAAACAGAAGCATGTAGCAGGCATGCAGAAATATAAAGAAAATCACAACAGGAGTTAGAGAAACAATGTATTAGTGGAATAAACTGCGTGCTTTTGCACTGGGAGGATCTCACTGGATGGGAAGAAATCACACAAATATACTGCTGCACAGCCTAGCAAAGGGATCCCCATATTCCTATAAATCTATGTGATTTGGCACGAACTTCATAAAAGTCCAGATGAGCTCAAAGACTGAGAAGTAGCAATAATTCAAATTCTTAAATGCATTGTGCTTTACTCTTCAAGTGAAACAAAAGAACATTCATGACACATAATACACAGAAGGGAAATCCTTACAGAAGTTATGAAAAAAATCCCCTTAACTTCTGCAAAGGAACCTCTCTGCTTTACTGGAAAACCCTGTGTCACAAGAGACTAAAGAGATCCTGACTTTGCTGAGCTGCTTTAACCACATCTAAATCCTTGGAACTTCTCCATTCTTCACACAACACCCTGGCTCATCCATCTTTCCTTCTGCAGCAGAGATTAAAAAAGCCAGTGACGCAAAGACCCCTGACTGCTTTATGAAATTCTATATTGTGTTTTTGTTTGCTAATTGTTTTACTCTGGAGTAAAACTCAGCTATTATTACTATTACCTCTGAACAGTGCTGATTTTCAGGTTATATGTCTATCTCATATCCATTCTTCAATTTAGAAAACCTATGAAGATAAAATTTTGCCTATTTTAACTGTAGTTAGCTGTTTGAGAATGGACCTGCATTCTGAATTGAAAACTGGAAACCAAATTATGTTGTTCTGTTGTTGTGCAGGGGCACAACCCCTATCTATTTTGAAATATGGACACTTCCTATAAATTTGTGAGGAAGCACAGTCTTACTATTTTTAAAATTCCTCTGATATTTGGATCCTGCCTAGTATCAGCATGGACTCCAAAAGCCACTCTTAGCAAATCCAGCCCTCCAATCCACACTAGACCTCCCCTCCTCAAAAAAAAAAAAAAAAATCCCTAAATCCCCAAACAAAAATTAAAAACACTACAAAGAGAAGCCATGTAACTTGCCTATAGAAACTCCCTTTACTCACATATTTAAATTACTGGAAGGTGTAGCACAGGTGAACTTTATCTTCTCATTATTCACCTCTGCAGATGTTGTATCCTGTATACCATGTCACAATTCATTTTTTTTATGTTGATCTACTTTTCTATTTTTAGATTTTGGCCAAGGTAGTGCCAAAATATGCATTTAAAATTCAAGTGTATATATATATAAAAATGATAATAAAATAACTAACTCTTATAAATGTCACACCGTGACAGAGTGGAAGAACTCAGCTGGAATATAAATTAACTACTCAAGAGAAAGCTAGATTAATTATTTTGGTTGTCACAGAAATCATTGCTTTGTGTTTCAAAAAGTTCTATATTTCTTATTGGACTTTTCAAATTTGCATTGCTATACAAAGCATAGTGCTTCCTGTTACCCGGTATGGGAAGAGACTAAATTGTAGGTACTTCCTCTTCTTTCATTGAGTACTTTAAAGGTCTGTGGATGAAAGCTGCAGCTAATTGTCAGGTCTGTACTACTGCATTACTGTAGATCACTTGATTCTTAAAGGGGAGTTTCCTTACTCATTTTGTCTCTGCTCCCTGCTTTTCCCAGGCTTGTTTCTGTGTCCTGCAGCAGCAGCGTCCCAGCGAGGGCTGAGCTGAGCCCCCAGCTGAGCTCTCAGCAGCTGCTGCAGTGAGTGACCCTCTGGAGCCTCTGGAGCCCAGGATACACACACCAGCCTCTCCCTGTCTGCCACCACAAAGCACGGCACATCCCGGATCTTGGGAGAAATCAGAGGGACCAGGTAAGAGATTTTGACCTGCAAGTCTTGAATTCAAGTCACACAGTAGGTTTACTTTGGATGTTCTATAATCCTCTTGGCTTTTTTTCTCCCTGTGTACGAGGAATGACCAAAAATAAAAGATGAAAGTGAGGAACAAATTCACAGCCCCTTAAAGCAAACTAATTGTTTGGGTCCATAAAGTTTCTAAAATCTGTATAACAATTTAAATCCTCTTTTTGGTGAAATTGTTAACTAGACTTCATACAACTGCCATGGCATTTGCAATAGTAATTATGCTAAAATAATGATGGACTCAAACACTGAATACTCTTGATCATACAAGATTTTCTATGGAAAATTGTAATAAGGTGGATGAATTTTATTATTTATCATAAACATTTATTAACATAAAGAATATTTTAGAAGCATTTCAGCAAGGTCATATATTTGCTTTTATTAAAAAAAATGTACCCAAAATATTCTTACCAAGAATATCTAATTAAAATTCTTAATTTCTCTAATTAAATGCTTACAAAGCACAGCCTTTCCTCAACACTGTAGCCACTGGATCTTTTAAAATTTAATTCTCACTGTAAAGCAACAAATTATCAAAGTTTTTGTCCCTGATTTAGGTACATAAAGTGCCTTTCTAAGTAATTTAGCTGAATTATAGGCTATATTCCCAATTCTTACAACTCCACTCTTCAACTCTGAAATTATTATTTTTAACATTGTTTGTTATGATGAATCCCAGGAATACACAAAATATTTCAGCAGCAGTCTCATCACAGCTGGATACAGTAACACTGATATACTCTCCTCACTGCTATTAAAGAATTTCTGGTTTATTTAATGTGCATAAATCACATCAACCTTCGTTAAATATGCTTAAGTATTTGTAAGAACTTCAAGTAAACTGCATGCATTTGTCCATTCTACTAGAAGTTGCTTGTTACTGGGATCTTATTAACCTGATTTAGATTTGATGTGTATGCTCTTTTAAACACAATACAGGATCTGTCATTATCACATGTGAGTAAATGTTGCAAACTTGGTCATACAGATGACCAGGAATTAAAGATAATTTTTTGTAGCGTATGTATCATACATTTATTAATAGAATAATTTAGATTAGAAAAGACCTTTAAAAGCATCAAGCTGAACTGTTAACCCAACACTGCCAAGTCTACCACTAAACCATGTCCTTGACTGGCACATCTACATATCTGACATGGGAATGCCCTTTTGGTGTCACAGGTTAGAGAAAACCCTTGTTACTGGAATGGTTAGAGAAGGCAGTACATTAGCAGAGAAAAGAAAGGGTCAATCTGATATAATCAATACAGAACACGTGCAATATCTTTTTTTAATGTTCACAGAAAAAATCTCCTCCTGTACTTCCAACTTCATATTAATATTCCTCTGCTTTCTAAACTCTGCAAATTAATGTAGTGACCATTTATACTGGGCCTTAATACATCTTACCTCAGATTAATCAAAATTATTTCCAAAACTGCTGGAAGGTTTGCACGGTAACTCCTGACAAAAGCTTCCATGCCGGCAAAGGACAACAGGTCAGTTCTCTGCACAAGGAAACAAAACACTTGGGACATTAAAAAGCACTTGTACAAAACTTCCTTATAAAAAATGCCCAGAAGAAAGGAGAGGAGAGTGGGTGGCAAGAAAGTGCCCAGGTTACATAAAAAAAAAAAAACAAGAAAGCAAATTGAGAAAAGTAAACCTTTTCTTTCCATATGCAATGTATTTTAAATAGTTCTGACCAACTGTACAGCCTGTACTGGTACACAGCACTGGTAATGGAACACAAATCAGTGTAACAAGGAAAAAAAATGAGTCACCTAACCCTAACAACAGTACCAGCTATCTTTCAACTCAGCAGACTAATAATTACAAACTTCTTAAGCACTGTCAAATCCCCAAGGCTTCTCTGCGTGCTCTCACACTAAATGATGAACCAGCACTTATCTCTCCAGCCACCAATTTAGAATGCAACACTGCTGCAGATGCTACATCCCCCAGGTCAATTTTGGTGGGTTCTACCCCTGCCATCAATTAGATTTCTCTCTTTATGCCCAAGTCCTGTATGTAACCCCCATTCATTCAGGTAAATGCTAACATTTTAAACAGCCAAGCCTCACAGGAAACACACAGTTTATCTCAGGTTTGTTGTAATTTATTTCTGAGTTATTCTCAAGCAATGTTACAAAACATTTTAATGTCTTGATAAGAAAATAAAATTTAAATAAAAATACATTCAACAATACACCATCATAACATGAAAACTTTTACAATCCTAACAGAACTAATTACTGAATAACATCACTTTTCTAGACTAATCAAAATGAATGCAACTTTTATTATTAATCATTCTACTTGTACCTAATTAAATTCTAGAACATCTACTGTACTTTAAAACATTATAAAATGAACAATCAAATCTTAATGGTCACAAATATTCAATGGCCTTCTGGCTTTTTTTTCTCAATATTCCAGTACCAAAGAAAAAAAAAAGTGCATATTATAAAACCCCAACATTGCAAGAGTATGCTACTCAATTTTTCATAAATTTTGACTTTTTGCAAAAATTTTAACTTTGAAAACAACAGAAAATGGCTCCAAGGAAGAGAGTTTGCCACGGGGTTAATTCATATACAACAAAACCTAATTCTGACACTCAACTACATTCAACTTTGTTTAATGGCAGTTTTTGATTAATGACAATTAATCTTTACCTTGGCAAAACACATTTATTTGCATTGCTGTATTCTTCCTCAGTTTTAACTGTTGGCAAATAAAAGTCCCATTGAACACATCAAACGTGTAAAATGGAAAAGGCAAAACCAGCTGAGGTGATTAAATGATTGTGATGTTGCAGATCCTAGTACTGAATCCCAGATAGTCTAAAATATCTTGTTATTAAACCGAAGTCATTTTAACATTTTAGCAAGTTACATTCATTCCAAAGAAATTTCAATCCTGTCTTGCCACCTTGCTTCCATTATAGAAAGCCTTCTTACAACAGTACAATAAATGTGTGGTAATTTCAACACCTTACTGTTTCAAGCATTGTGGATTTCTATTCTAAGTTACATTCTTAATTAATTTGGACAAATTGTGATTGGAAAAACAAAACAAAACAAAACCAAAACTAAAACAACACCCCATAGAAAAACAAAAGACCCTACAGAAGATGCTTTAAAAATAAAAGTACCACATACAACTTTTATTAAAAATAATATTCCAAGGAGTACCATTGTATTTAATACTGATGAAGCAAAGTTGCCACAGTAATACCTTTGCTTCTTCCTGGTTATATACATATACTTTTTCTCAGCAGAAAACTAACTTCTTAGTCAAAGTGAGCAAAAATTAATTACTGAAGTCAGGAATGCCAGTTTAAAAGTGTGTTAAGTGGCAAATATGAATCCATGTAACTAAAGATACAAAAATATTCACTGAAGCATTGTGTAACGACAAAACAATGTTGATCATTCAACTGATCGTAACAAGCAGATACTACAAAGTATCTAAAAATAATCTGGGATAGTCCAGATATCTAAAGTGCTTTAAGTGATTATAATAGAGATTATTTATTAGATTTGTAGTCAAAAGTTGAGCTGGATGTAGTTATTACTTTTTACAAAAACAAGGAATTAAATCATACATCGGATTATGTTAATTGATCAGTACTTAACCATAATCTGTTCACACTTAAATTTTTCTATCCATAGGCAAACATATTTAACAAGAATGTTACTACCCTGCATTTCTTTTTTAGATTAAGGAAAAATATGTACCTTAAAAAATGCTAAAGAAAACAGATAGTGGTGTAATGTCACTCCACGTATTACTCACTCCAAATGTAAACAAGAGGTACAACGTAAGTTCCCTGATTTCTTCTTTAGTACTTAATAACACAACTAACACTGGTATCTGCTGTCCAGATTATTTGCAGCATACTGCATGGTTCTGTAGAACTTCAACTGTAGATAAATCAAGTCCTGACAACACCTAATACAAGGAAAAAATAAGTTAAATGTATTGAGTGTGAAGCTTCAGATCTTTTCCACATGGTAAGATCTTGGGATTTCTGTTTCGAGATCCTTATCAGCAGGGCAGGCACTCGTGGTAAACTCAGGCAAGTCTGCAGTGTATGTACTGAGATGTAATCCAACCAACAAATGCAGTGTGGATTTTCTTCCATGAAAAAGCTTATTTGTTTAGAAAGTTCTTTCCAATAAGACAACAATGGCAAAACAACATTTAGATTTATTCACATCTGTTATTTCAAGAACCTGGAACTTCAAGTTCTTCAGCAAAATGAGAATAAATCTTAAAGATTGGATTTCCAAGAAGGTGTTTTTCTATTAAATATTAAATAGATTGTCAACACAACTAGCATTTATGTTCATTCTTAAATATTTTGCAAAAATGCATATAATGAATTAAAAAAAAGAAAACAAACGAAAAACCAAAACACTCTAGAACACTTCCAGTTTCTTTTTCATCCAAGTGGGCCAGTTTGTTTTGGTTAGGAAACCTTTCCAACAATCGGATTTTCTCTGCAAAAAACCAAAATATTATATGTAAATACCTTTAAGAACAACA
Source organism: Chloebia gouldiae (assembly GCA_003676055.1). Classification (NCBI taxonomy): domain Eukaryota; kingdom Metazoa; phylum Chordata; class Aves; order Passeriformes; family Passeridae; genus Chloebia; species Chloebia gouldiae. The sequence continues at coordinate 3,949,542 of QUSF01000034.1, read as the reverse complement.
TCTGCTTTCTAGTTCTCATCATGCAACTTTAATTTATCAAGGAAAAAAACCATTTCTAACCATTAATTGTGAAATTTAGTGATTTGCAAAAACGTCATTTACTTTCACATCTTCTAAATCACATTCCATTTTTTTGAACAGCTTGGGTCAAACACTAACCTAAGCAAACCAAATCAGGGTTTGAGTTTTTCTTTTTCTCCTGGTCAATCAATCCTTATTGATACATAGAAGAAATCTAAAAACTTGCTAAGTGGTGTTCCAGAGGTATAAGTCAGTATTGAAGAGAATTAAAGAATGTACTCTGGAATAACAATGTACTCCAAAGAACAGTGTTTTTACCTTCACTAAGAAATAGTATTTATCATTGAGTATGGCAAATGAAATACAAACAGTAAATATGCTACCTGAAAGAGATGTTTCTGCAGTAAAATTTTGACAGTTTCATATAACTTGATACTTCAATTATTTAACAAAAATTTTGAAAAAAATATTAGAAGGCAGGTGTACTGTTATAGATAAATTTTGTGTGCACTTCAACTGTTAAGTTGCAAGGAAACATAAGAGCCACTGCACCCACTTACAGGAATCTCAACAGGAACAGATGAATCTACACCAGAAGAACTCAGATCTCCAACAAATGGTAAAAAGCTGCACTACTACAAATGATGTACCTTATTTGCTCCATGTCTGTGTTGTCTAACTCTACCTTTACCTTCACTGTCTCTACCCAAACAAGTCTGTTCTCACCCCATGATTTATTTTTTTCAAAATACACGTTTATCAATATCAAAATTACATAAGATACTTACTCACTACCATATTTGGCACTAGATGATCTCTTCTTCTGGTATTTTTCATGGGATTCGTTCAGCTTTTCTACTGTATCTATTATCTGCTGAAGTGTATGAAAAGTGGCTACAGAATCTTCTATGGTGAAGTTAGAATAATCATCTGGTTCTTTCTGAGGACCTTGATAGACTGCTATACTTCCACAAGCCTCTACAAAAAACCACAATCATCCCCATTTAGAATTTCAACAATTAAAAAACAAATCTAACTCCCATACAAATGCTAACTCCAACATTCTGAAATGTAAAGTTACTCTGGTTTATACATAAATTGGATCAAGATGAAAGCAGAAGGCAGTACCAATTAAATATATTTACAATTCTATAGCTTATTTTCTGATAGCTGTTTTCAGCATCTTAAGCATCCAGCTCTCTCCTCTTCACATTAAGGTAAGTTCAGTGCTTTCTTACAGCAAAACCATGTCTAATATAATTAATCACATAGTCAGGAAAGGGACAATGAAGGCAAAAAAGCATCACCTACAGCTGCAGTTTAAACTATTCAAAATATTACACATATGGAAATTCAAGTAGAACAATGCCTGATATCTATTGTAAAGAAATGCCTGAAGAGTATCAGACATCAGGGCATTTAGAAGATAAAAAAAATCAGTCTCTTTCTCTACTTTCTATTATTTTTGGGTAAATAATTAAATTCAGTTAATTGTTCAAAATTATATTCTTGGCCTAGAAAATCAGAACTGAGTATTAGTGTAAGTCTTCTTAATTATCATCTAAATACCTTCCAACTTCTGTAGTTTAGACCTGTTGATAGTGAAAAGTGAGTAAATTCTTTCTGTCTCTCTGTCGCCATCAATCTCAATTTGAGTATCAGCAGGAACATCTCTAAAAGGTGAACAAAGACAGGTGATCAATATCAGTAATTTTTGAAAGCAAGTAGAAACTGATTCTTTTTCATTATACATAGCCTTTTAATATGTTTATCACTCACTGACAGTTTCACAAAACTTCGTATTGTAGTTTATATAACTGACACAGTTAAGGATAAATTTATTTTTAAAATAAATCAGAGCATTTCTTTGTTTTCAGAAATCATTAACTTCTAAAAAGACACTAAAGCATTTTAAGATGTTATTAATTTTTCTGACATATCCACAAAACCCAAATGATTTGTCAGAATCTACATCCAAGATTATTTAGCTGACTTTCTTAGGGCACTCCTTTAAAATATGTGAAGTCCAAATAAAAAAGTGGTTGTATAAAACAAAAGAAAGTCATTAAGGAGAGAAGACTTCCAGGCTGAACTTTCTGCAGAAAGTATTTTAATTATTTCATACAGATGATCTAGGTGTATCATATTTCTGCATTCAACCTGGCATCTGAATCAAATCTATTATTCTGCATGAAGAAATCCAGCACTTTGTGCCTCATCACCGAGGCAGGTCTTTGTGGCACCACTTGCTGGATTAGATGGGGAAGCCTTGCTTCCCTGCTTTCAAGCTGCAGGGCCAGCCCCGCAGGCCCGCAGCCCTGGCGGGACTTACGCGGTGCAGCGGGCGCAGCCCTCCGTGCTCTCGGCGGTGGCCTTGCAGCACAGCCAGCTCCCGTTCAGGAAAGCAGAGGGGTGGTAAAAGCTCAGCCTCCTCTGGTTGCACCTCGTTACCCGGCAAAGAGCCTCTATCCACTCACTGGCTTCTACACAGTTATTTGCTTGGATATAGAGTGGCTTTTCTCCATGAAGTACCTGAAACATCTGTAGAAGAAAGACATTATTCTGCTGAGTAAAAAAATCCAGCTACTGAGCAACTTCAAATATGTCAAAATATATTTCAGTGCTCAGGCAATTCCACAACGTCTAATTTACAGACAGAAATCTGAGACAAGGGAGAACAGCAGACTTTTCACCTCTTTCAGCTACACAGAGGAGAAAAGCCCCACCAGAACAGCTTCCTGTATTCTCATCTAGAAAGAAAGAACCCGTATAAACTAGAACAGGATGCATCTTCTGTCCTCTTCATCCACATATCTTTAAGTGTGGCCCCACATTTCCTGAAGTATGACCTTCATACTTCAGCAACAGAGGATTCCCAGAAGTCTCTCCTTTAGCCATCACTGGCCTTACTGACAGCTGTTCTTTTATCACTGCCTCAGATGTTTGGACTGACATAAGAACAGAAAAAAACGATGTGTTAGGGCCAGAATGAGGCCGTGAGCACAGACAACTGTCTCAGCTGATGAAGGGGTCGTAGGAAGCTCTCACCAAAAGGAATAAATACAAGCTTGGTAACAATACATTTCTAGTAGTATATAATAGAATTTCAAGTGCTTTGTATTAAGGCCATGTAGTTTTAACCTTCATTCCAGAAATCTGACAAGGGGGTCAAAGTCAAAATCAGTCAGAAAACTTGGTGCAGACAGTCAAATTTCCAGGTTAGCTTCCATGTTCAGAATACTTAGAGATCCTGCATACAGTTTGTTATTCTTGATCCATAAAAGACTTTTTGCTGAAGTGTTTAGTAATGGGGTTTCATTAACTCTGTAAACTAATTACAATCTTTTATTTAAAGAACATATCAAGAATTACATATAAACTATCTTTTGACCCACATTTTTCTTGTTGAAGGAGCTCTCATCAAGTTTCTCCACTGCAAGGATGTTTTTGATTGGAATAGTGAAAATGGGTTCTTTATCTGTAAAAAATTGTAAACAGAGGAGTGAAGCAATCTTTAAGAACTGTTTTATAATCTCAGGGCACTGACATTGCAGTTCATGCTCTAAAAATATTCATTTTTACTATTGAAAAAAATAGGCATGGATCAGACAGAAGCCTCAATTAATCAAGGCAAAAGTAACTGAAATAAATCATAGGTATTTTAGGAAAAGAGAAAAATTATGCACTTTTAAAAGCACAGAAAAGCTACAAACACTTAGACAATATTGAAAAACAAAAATAATTGTAAAATAAGCTTTATTTACCTTGCTGTTTGTGGTATGTGAATTCTCTACTTGTTAGACAGAACCATCGCTTCTTGAAATTCTTTTTACCAATACGAGTCCTTCCCTGAGCTCTTTTGTACATTTCACTGTAAAGACAAAATCAAATGAAATGCAACCATTAGTCTTCAAAACCATTTATTGAGATAAGACATTATTGTTCATCATGTAAAAATCTACTTCAGTGTACATTAAAAAAAAAAACTACTACTTGTTCACAACAGATCCTCAAGATTACCTCCCAATATGGTGATTGTGTGTAGGATTCCAAAACAGGAAAAAAGTTTGAAAAACACACAGTCCAGACCAGTGCTTGTAGCAGTAAATTTGGAGGGGATACGTAACTTGTTCAGATTTAGAATTCCAAATTTTAACAAAAGGGAATAAGGTGTATCTAACTACAAGATCCTCTCTTTCCTGCCACTTTCTCCATGTAATTGTACTTGGTTTTATCTGGATCAGAAAGTGAATATCAATAAAATGACACTGGACATGGCTCAACAGCAAGGGCAGACAAACTGCATTTAGTACACTTTAAGAGCACGCACTGCTAATTCTTTCTTTTATTCTGAATAACAGCTATCAATTTAGTTCTATAACCAAGTGTTGATCTAGTACAATTTCCTCCTTCATTTCTATTCAGTATCTTATTAAGAGACATGTTTCTTCCTTGTTTGAAATTTGGATGCCCATTTGATCTTCTTATAAACCTGCTTCTCAAGTAAATTAAAATATTTTTCCCTATGAATGTTGTTCAAATCATCACCTATTCTCAATCAACATCAAGCAAAAGAGAGTTGATTTTTTAGGAAGAGTGACTTTCACGTCAATCAGCATTCTATCACTAAGTGTTAAATATTTTAGTTACAGGGCAGTTTTCTATCTTACTTTAAAGGCAGAACATTTAGTTGGCCAGGCTTATACAGAAGGTAGGATAATTCTAAGTTAACATTGTTTTAAAATACACTTTCACAATCCTCAGAGCACATACTGAACTGTGACAGTAATGCAGTCTTCAATAGGTTTTCAGCTGCTTTTAATTACTTTTTAAAGTATTTAGAAGATGAGTTATGAAAGTTTGCAGCTGTTCTTTTAAAATTATTTTCTACATACTAAGAATTGTCTAAATTACAAATATAGTAATTTCTACAGTATATCAGACATTTTAATAAGCATTAATCTGAATCTGGCATTAATGAAAAAAGACTGAAATCAATTCTGTTATGGACAATAAAAATTCAAGACGTATTCACCCTTCTTTTAGATGTACTGGCTCACTCACACCACTAGGCTCTTTACTCTCAGTAGAGGAAACATCATCCAGAAACTTAAGGAAAAAAACACACGGAATATAAATATACAATATTCAGAAACACAAAAACCCCAAAAGCTATCAGTTTCTCGAACAGAACAATTATTTTATACAACAGATGAAAACATATGGCAGGGTCTTGGAACAGTGTAACAAGGGATAGCCAGAGGTCACACAAGCTTTCTTTAATGTGTTCCTAAACAGCAGACCCAATAACAATCTCTTTCAAAAAATGCACACTTTACTTTTTAAACTAAATTAGGTTAAGTTCACTATGTATAACTCTTGTGTATACTTTTGCTATGTTATTTTTTGGTTTGGGGGTTTTTCTTATGTCTGAAACAGACCACAACTTTTATTTTTTCTCTCTAGTAGAAAACTGAACACTAACTCAACCTTTTAATAATGAAGATTAATCAGCTACACCAACAACTAACAAAAGTACAGTTGAAAGGTACCTTTTTAACAGATTCAGTAAATTTTTCTTCTTGAAATGTTTTGAAAAACTCACACATAAATGTCTCCTTGAAACTTGACTGAAAGGAAAAGTATATTGACATAAATAAACTTTCATATGAACTTTCAGTAAGCAGAATGTTTGAAATGAAAGAGAATTTTAACAGCCTTACAAGTTTGCTTTTGGTCAAACTTCCCCAGCTCCCCAGAGTCTGGATGGCTTTTGATATAAGAGTTAATGTTCTAGAAGTCTGTGCATCCTAAAACAACGAAACAAAATTCAAAGTCATTTGTTTTCACAGTTCCGCATAGAACTGATTAAAAAATTAAAATGTCAAGAAAGATATTATATTACACAAGGCAGTAAATCTGGTGCATCTTCATTTCTTTTCTTTGCCCCAAAAGAAAAAAAAAAAGTATGAAATTATCTAGTTTATTAGCTACTGCATAGTGTTTAATATTTTAGTCACTATTACTAGAATTTAGTATTAGTACTGGGGAAATACTGGAAACCCTCAAATCCTATAATCATTACTACACATCTAACAAACCTCTGAACAATAAACAAAATAAACTGCTGCAGGACAAATGGCCCAAGTGTACATAATAAAAAGTGAAATTTAAAACTTTGGCTTTAATGCATTTACTTGATTTGTCTGCTACTGCACCGATTGCATTTTAATGCAGAATTATAAACACAGCCTCCAAAAGTGGCCTTGCTTCCCTTTTAGATGTTTAATCCTCAAGTGTTAAAATTCTGTAATTTTTTTTTACTCTAAAAACTGGATAATGTCAAAACAATGAATTTGAGTAAGTGTATCTTTTTCTTTTGAAGGCACAACACACCTAAGTAAATAAAATAAGGTAATAATGATAACCTCTAGAGAAGCAGATTTCATATACCTTTTCTGTATTTAATGTGAAAAATAATAGTTTTTTAAATCGTGATATTCCTGTCTTTGAAATTGCTTTGTACTGTATCTACTTGACAAATGAAAATAGAAAATTTGTCAACCCATTGCAACTAGTGGAGCCCTGGATAAATACACCAACCAATTACTGGATAATGCTACAACCTCTGCTTAAGACCCACATGGTAATACATGTCTGGATGTTTAACTTCCTTGGTGGAAAGAACCAAGGCAGTTTGGGTCTATGCCTCAAAGGACCCTCAGTCATGTTGCTATTTCACCCTAGAAGCACATTCCCCAAAAAAGCACAGCATCTTTAATATTAAAAGCTCTTCCACATCATTTGAGAACACACCCCATAAAGACTGAAATATCTGATGCTTAAAGAATTGCAAATATCTTATTTTCTTTGGAAACTGAACATAGAGATCTTTAGTCATCTTATTTCCCAGTTACTGAAAGTAACTCATGCCTTCCCAAACCAACAGATCTGACAGAATGAATAAAACAGAACAAAGCTTCACAAGACTTACTGGATGGTGAGGTCGTAAATGAAAAGTATGAGGTGAGACTACGGCTACAGCAAAGAAACGAAGAAACACAAAGCTGCTCACTGCAGAATACTGTACATGAGGGTCATCTGCAGAGAAAAACCATGAAATGTAACATGCACTGAACTTAACAGGAAATCAGGAAGACAGTTAACATAAAAATCCTTAAGAAGATAACATCAGAGGAGATGTTCATATTTTAAAATAGAATAGAAAAATCAATGAAGTGCATGAAATGAGAAAGGTGGTCATGGTAAGAAGTGTTCTCCTTATAGTGGAGTGTTTACTGTGGCTTATTTGTCTGAAAAGGAGTTCTATTCCCATACAACTGGCTCATCAGCTCCACTGGGAGAAACAATGAGATGATTGCAAGCATTTACATACACAGTTGATTAGGTCTGGTTGAATGCTGCACCCAGAGATAAAACACTGCAGCAGCTGCCTCTAAACTCTGTGGCTATTGCATTTATTCACCTGGAAAGCTACTCACTGATAATTCAAATACATTAATGCTGCATGACAAATACAGTCAACACATAGGAACAAATATAATTGCAATTCTGAGTTGCATCACAAGCCCATGCTGTTATTTAATTCTGATTATGTAAATGAGAATTTTCAAATTAAATATTTTGGGTATATTTACCTTTATACTGGGAAATACAGTGAGGTCACATTCTTATTCTAATGACCACTAAAGTCTGATCTGGTAAGTCAGCTTTTCTGAAAGGACTGTCTAAACCAGAGCAATTTATGGCTCAGGTTCAGTGATAAACATGAATCAGTGAGATGCTCCGCATTATGAGGAGCATATTCTTCACCTGTAGCTTATTACAAGACATTTCAGATTTTAATTGACTGAAGTATGAGTATTTCAGACCCACTACATTAATCCGATATTAAAAGCATTCTGAAAGAATAAAGCTATTCTAAAACAGGTCATATTTACAAACCCATCAAATAATTTTTATTATCCACCCTTCTCAAAACTACCCATAACTAGTTTAGCTATAGCAGAACTAAAGCTAACTTCAGAGAAGTTATGAATGTGCTGGTCATCATTAACACTGTGACAGTTCACATAAAGATGAAAATGCTAAATTGATTTTCAAGTTCACATCTTGCTTCTTTAGAAGCAATGAACAGAACATCTCTTAAAAATTTTAAGTATTTTTCAAATAAATCACTTCCTGTATTGCTTGTGCTTTTTTTTCTATTATCTTGTACTTTTTTTTGCTGACTTCTCATTTGCAGCTGTCCTGCAGTTTCTGACTTGCTATGTTTTTGTATCAGAAAACAAAAAATGTCTCTTGACTGACCAGAAAGTTTCACTATAACTTACAGCCTGACAGAAAACCAAATGCCTGTCCAAGTTCAGGGCACAGCTTTGGACAAGACAAGAAGTTTAACAATCCCCATAAGGTAACTGCAGAAGTTTTCAGTCTGAACACCACTTCCAGAAGTTTTTAAAGAACACTTACTTGGAAATCTTGTGGCAGCCAGATGCCTCAAAGAATAAAAGACATCACACATTAGTGTGGGACAACTGATACTCGACCGCACTATCTCACGGAACACTTTGTCCACGTAATAGCGGAGATTTTCCTGCAATTATGAAAAAAGGTGTTTTTTCAGACCATGAACATTCATATGTCTCTTTTTTTTTTCCCTGGGCACAAACATAACATTGTCTGACTATTTAATACTGAATTCTAGTAGAGTGCATATTTTAAAAGCCTCATAATGTTTATATGGCATTACTACTGTTAAAAGGTAGTTTAAATTATATTTACTTAAAGTATCTAAGCACTGTCTAGCAACATAAACTACCTATCAATTCCTGTTTTTGTCATATGACAACAAGGAAGGAATATTTCCCATGTGTATCAAATGAACATTAACTTTATTGCAGCAACTCTTTCCTTAAAAATCAGCATACTCTGGTAAGAGGGAAGCAGCCAGCAAAACCTCAATGAAAAATGCTACAGCAGTTCTAATTAGGTACATCATAATCTAGATGCTGAGTACAGGACATCAGGAATCAAAACACCAATAAAACTGATAAGAATGACAGGTATCTTTAGTTTCTCCTCTCTGTCTCATTTTCCACTGGACTTTTCCATTGCTGTCTTCATAAAGAAGAGTAAGACAATACAGCTTTTTCTTTCTTTACTCTGAAAGCAGAATTATATTGCTACTATAGTTACTAATTTTCCATTACAAAGAGCTGCTTTTAAAAATGCTTCTTTCAGATTTTGAAACCAGTTGAAAACTCACCATATTAATTTCCACATTATCCCCCTCTTTTAATTTAATGGGATCTATTTCACAGGGTTTAGGAGACTCACATATCTGAAACAAACAAAGAAAACTATAGGAGTTCAATTTTCAGACAAAGTATGGAAATGCAACCATTAAAAAACAGATTCTTATATTTAGGAATAAAATCCTAAATAGGTCCTAACTATCTTTAACAACATGCAATGATCATCCTCACTTTTCTTTGTGTGTTTTCAAATAGATTGATTACATAAAGCATCACATAGGCAAATTCTGCAATGTGTTAGAGGCTGCAACCACTTTCATTAACTGTTTATTTTGAAGCATCTGGAACATAAATAACAAAACACAGTTCCTCCCACTAAACTTAAGCAATTATTGCTCAATTAATTTTTCCTGTAGGATTCCCCTACATGAGTGATTCCTACCACAGACTGAAACAAGAATGTCTAGCCAACAGAGAAGGATACCACAGGGGGGCTGAGCTTCCCCAAAGAAGTTTCAGTAGGGTAACATACCTCATCAATAACAGGCTTCAAAGTAACCTTTAGGTAGTGCTTCCCCACTATTTTCATCATTTCATCTACACACCGAGTTGCTAATGAGTTGCCTCTGAAGATTGTGTTTGCTTCTCTGTAAGAAAAGAAATTATTTTATTTAAACAGGGAAACAAGAAGTTCAGTTACAGTTACAAAATTCAATTTATACTCTATCTTGCTATTAAATAATTATTTTTAAAAATATTTGTAATATATTTTAATCAGGAATTCCAGAACACATATACCAAGCTTCCTGTGGCGCTCAGTAACAAAAAGAGTATGAACAGGAATATTATTACAGCAATTAGCAAACCCAGGAACATAAATAAAAACATAAGATAAAGCCTAAGAAATTTTATACAATTAAAGTTGTAGTGCAGAACATGAGAAACAAAACTGGAGAAAATTCCAAAATAATGAAAATTGTATCTCGGCAATATACAATTTCTCCTGCAGTAGTCATGGTGAAAATATCTGGAGCTAAATCACACTGCTACACTACACCACTAAACCCAGACACTTAAACCAAAACATAATTTAATCCGAGGTTATATTTTTATTCATTACAGCTGTTGAAGAAAACTTGACAGTCAGCTGTGCAAAGTGTATCTTTCTAATCTGAGAGATTTAGTTTAAGCTGCCTTTGTTACAGTTCAATTACAATGAAATGGGTGTATTAAAATGCAGTTTAGAAAATTATTTTCCATGATTCACCTCTTTCTACACAGTTAAGCTGTCTCACATTATTTAAATCATGACTAAGTGCCTTGAAATTAACTGTCCTGTGGTGACAAAATCCCTCCCACACCTCCACTGGACATGACCTGGCAGTGCAGTTGTTACTACTCATATCTGCTTTATTTCTCTCCTGACCAGAGAGCTGCAAATTCACAGACCATATGCTGCTACTTGGAAAAACTCCTGTGCTTCCTGCTTGCAAGTCATGCAGGCCACATTCTTAATTACATGGTATCTTTGCAGAAAAAGAGCAGCCCTCATTTAAGCCACATGTTAAAGGAAACAGGATAAGATTTTCAACAATTTATAAATGTTCCATCTGTGTTTGTAAGTTTTGATCTAATGCACAGTAAAATTTGAAGAGTGGCCAAATAAAGACATTTAAAATAAAACTATGCACTCTAACAAAAACTATGTACTCTATGTACAAAGTTTTACCAAACTGCCCAGCCTCCTTAACACTGACTCCCAGCTTCAAAGTGATTTTAATGAATCCTTTTTAAAATGAGCATTAAAAGATGAATACATTTAGTCAGTTTTACATAAGAGAAAGAAAGCTTACTTATCAGTGCTGTATCATGAAGCCTGTGAAACGCTAAGATTAATTTCAGAAAGCATGACATCAATAAACATGAAATACATACTGTGTGTCCTTCAGATCCAGTTCTGCCACTGCTGCAACAAAGGGAACCAGCTTATGGTGGTGCAGCAACAGCCGTACCAGAGGCAGCACAGCATCGTACTTGTCTCGACACACTTCACTCAGAATGTAGGCAGCAGATGCAGAAATAGGCTGTGAGAAAGCAGAATATGAAATCTGAGTAAAGTAGTTAAATGTTCTTTGTGTATTTGAAAAATTACAGATCAAATCTAATGAGACTATGGACAGATTGCTAACAGAAAGTTTCAATATTTGCTGTGTAACATGGCAATTAAACTTTGATTAATTTAAATTAAGCTTCCATTCCAGATTTACTTAATTTAAAATTAATATCATCTACTCTATAAATAAATTTAAGAATGGAATTCAGTAGCTACTCATCCTACTCATTCTCCCTAAAGGGTCACACTATGGCTTTGTCACAAACCCAAGGTAGATGCAGAAAGCAATTGTTTTACTATAATGTCATGTATCTTTATAGGACTGTTATCTTTACAAAACTACAATACTACAACTTTATTTTAAAGTTCTCACCTTTCTAAAGTGTTAGTTGCCACTGTACAGTTGGGAATTTCAATACAAAACCTAAATTATTTCGGTAGAAAAGACCACTGCTAACTGCTGCTACCTATATACTCAGCTACTCCTGAATTCCAGCAGAGCAGTATTTGAATATGGGCCAGCAAATACTTTAGTCACATCTGCCTCCTCTATCTTTCTTCTCCTCTGTCAGTACTTCACTAACACTGAATCGATGAAAAGCTGTAAAAGACCTAAGAATATAAAGTCTGGTTACTACAATTTGATTCCTGTCCCAGTGTTATGCAAACACTTTACCACACTTCCCTCTTTCTCACCAGGTCCTGGTGAGAAATCCAGTCATGCTGATTAACATTCTGGGGAAGGCAGAAGCAATTCAGAAATAGAAATTTGAAATAAATTCTGAACTAGATCTTTTTTGTTAATTATCTGCTCTTCAGTGCCAATAATGAATCAGTGTCCCTGGAAAACCTCTAAATCCAAGAAGCCAATAGAGGCCAATGGAAAAATACAATACTGAAAAGAGCAACCAATAACAAGAAAGTATTTTATCTACTTCAGGTACATAGCACAGGTTATTTTTCTGTCTCCACTGGTTCTTCTAAAATAAGAAGAAAATCCTGGTACTTTGGAACAGAAGTAAGAGCTCTAGAAGCTGTTCATTTGGGTGTGGCAGAAATAATTACCACAAAGAAACAAAACCAATTATCTAGATATGAGTAATTCATATTGTCTCACAACTGCATAATCCATTTACTTTTCACTTCAATGAAATTTTCAACAAAAATACCTGAACATCTGAAGATTTTAGCAGCAAGTTCCTTAGAGAAGTATAATACTCAGATGGAAGTACACAGTCTTCAGTGTAACAGATATTTAATCTAAGTGATCCCAAATCATCAGTTTTCGAAGACTTGTTCCCATTTTCTCTTGGCTGAAGTAAGTACCTGTAAGCAACAGGACAATTATAAAATACTAGATAACTATTTCATTCATTTGACTAATTCCATAGTAAAGCAAAGTATCACGTTTAACTATTCCAGTATACATGTATTGTATCTGAAAACTGGCAAAAACCTCACAAAAAAACCTCCCTGAAACACAAAAGTAAAAACATGAGCAATATTTAATTAATCTTTAACACATAATGGAACTTACATTTATTTTCTCACATCTTTGCAAACAGTAGAATAGGATATACATTTTGTAGGTTAACAGGGAAAAGCAGGAATAGCTTGAGATTACACTGGGCCATCTCATTTTACATCTAGGTTATACTTAGTATGTTGGACACTGCAGGTGAAACAGGTAATGTGAAGAATTTAAATTGTCTTGTCTGACACCAGGAAAAGCACATAATATTAACAAGTTCCACTCTTGAGAAACAAGATATAGGGAAAAGAGATATTTTTTTTCTATTCTTAATACAAAATACATTGAACAATTCATTGGCTGCAGTTTCACGGCATTCCAACAGGAGGTGCAGCCCTGCAAAAAATGTTAACAACTTTTAAGCGGTGTCACAGTAGTTTTAACACTCATCCCAAGAAACTGAAACCCCATCTCCAAATATTCTTTTACAATCATGTATATTTGAACCTCTAAAAGCAGGAGATGAGACTTTTCTTCATAATCAGATGCAGTGCTCATGAAGGCATGCTAACATAAAATAAAACTGATTTACCAGGAGAACCTCTCCTTAACAGCATGACTCTTAGGCTTATTTACCAAATATTTAGTAGTACATATAATTTCTCTGCTGTACTTCAGCTGCATTTGAAACCATATTGCACAAATTAGCAATAGTATTAAAGATTTGTTATTTTTAATCACAGAACTGTTTTTGATAAGCAGATCATACTTGGATATGAGGATGTTTAATGCAAGGTGTGCCTACAAACCATATTAGCAGACACACTCAAGAGAACTAGACATGAGCTAGAATTCAAAAAATCACATAAACAGCTCACTGCCAATGAGCCCATGCTGATACAATCTTTCTCTGCAGGTTGTTAACAAATGCCTGTTTTTATGTTAATATGGTCATACAGCTGTTGATGAGACACTGGCAGAACAAGCCCGTGCAAAAATCCAGAAACTCCAACACAAAGACCTACAGGATCACATTCAAGCACCAGGAGTCTGAATTTAACATCCAAGACACTTGGAGCCTGAGGTGGGTACATGGAGCAGAGCCACAATGATTCCTGGCCAAGACCTTTGTTACATTTAGTTCCTATTTACACATGTCCTTCCCATGTGTTTTCTGTGTGGATATGAAAGCGCTTCCTCCATGCTTTTCCCTGTACTGAAAGGTTCACTAAAAGTAGAGGCACTTGGAGGCACTCAAATCCCTTTTGCAGAAAGGAGCTAGAGATGGGCTCCTGCTTCTAAAAACATTAGAAAGGAGGGTGCTGAGATGTCCCACGCAGAAGTGTTTCTTTCCTGAACTCCCTTCATACTTCATTCACCCTCCCAGCTCCTGTGCCTGCTCCCCTGACATGATGTTGGGTCAGTTCTAGAAGATACTTCCAGAGTCTCCCCAAAGAAGAAAAAAAAAGCCATACTAAATGATCAAATAAACTCTTCATTCTGGAAGTCTGATTAGGAATTTAATTACAAGTGATGCAATTCTGAGAAGCCCCAGGTTTGCTGGGTAGGCTGAAGAGCACGCAGAGATCACTGAAATCCAGCAACCTGACCAAAAGACAGTTACAGTCCATCTTGCCTTCACTCTCCACACTTCCCCTTCAAACACACCACTATTCTCTGACTATGTGCAGACATGGGGAAGAGCAGAGCTAAATGTACCTGCTGACAAGGTTAATTTATTGAGCAGGGAAACTTAAGAAATATGTTTCACCTAGATTAGAACAGGAAGATACAGTTTAATGAGTAGGCAGAATAAAACATATCCTTTGCCAAAAAAAAACCGTGCAAGACAAGCAAATTCACTTCTGAATCACCATTTCTCACCATGCTTGAAAGGAATCATTTCTTAACACCTTCACAGGAACTTTAATTTCTCCTAGGAAGACGTCTTGTACCAGATTCCCATTATTCCATAGGTCAACCCTGAAAACAGGAACAATGCTTAATTTTCTTTTCTCCCAGAGAGAAATAAGCAAGTTTACAATAACTGCCTTACAGCACTAATCCACATGCATGCAGGCAGCAAATGTTAGAAATCTCACTCCATTCTAAATAAATCAAGAAGACTCAAACAAGTGTCTTATTAATCCATAAAGAACAGATAAAGAAACAAACAGTGAAAGTTAAGACTTGCAGACCTCGCATCAGTAAATAAAAGTGATACTGGCACAATGTATGGCTTCTGTGCAGTCTCCACCCCCAAAACTGTGCACTTTTCTTCTCAGGTAATTCAAGTGAACTTTTTAACCAATATCTTTAAATATCTATGTAACTGCTAGAATCTGGGACACTGCAATGCCACACCAACACATGCGCTTGTTTCTCCAAGCAGCAGCTCATATGCTTACAACCTCAAACGGGATCTGGCTCCAGACATGCACCCTGGGTTTGTTCTATTACTTCTTACCTCTCTGACATTTCTGACAGACAGCAGTTGTTAAGAACAAAAAAAAAAAAAAAAAAAAAAAAAGACAGCTAGATTTGTTGGGGCATGACTATTTTTCTAAATATATTTGCATCTACAACGAAATATACAATTCTAATTAATGAAGCTAATAGTTAAAAACACACATATCAAGTTAGTTCTATTATGGCTATTTGGATTAACTGCTAAATTTTTCTTCTGATGCCTCTTAGGAAACATATGCTGGCCTTGAAGACTTTCTGTCATTCAGCAAATTTGGTGCATATATGGGCAGGAGCACAAGAAAGAAAAAAACTGAGTACAGGGCTTTCTGCAGTTCTAACTACACTGCATAAATACAGGAAGACCCGCTGTAAGGGTAAAGTAGCAGAAAAGGGAAACATACTCTGAGTATTTGCATTTGCAAGGAAAAGATGAAAGAATGTTCATCTAAAAGGCAAAGTGAAATTGTAAGAATCTTATAAAAGAGGCTTTCTCCTCTTTTTTTATTAAACCAGCCAACTACATTTGAAACTACAGACTAGGATCAGGTATGCTGGTATCTTCAGTACTAGTTCTATTACCAATATTCTGCCCAAATTAATGTAATTTGATAGAAGGTACTCATAGGCACAGGAAGTAAGTTTAGGCTGCTAGATACACTCAACCACTATTTACTTAAAAAAAAGAACCCTCATCTTCAATAAGAAATACAAGTAAGAAAAGAAAAATTTGTTATATTATCTTTTCTACAAGCCTGACCAGTAATTCTATGGAGCTATACTAAGATAAAACAGGTATTTATCGTCTGGATGATTAAAATATTATGATTATTAATGATTCTATGTAATCACTTTCTAATCCACATAACTTACCTGACTTCTAGTTTCTCAATATCTTCTTCTTCCACTTGAAACTGGGACTTTTTGGTGTAACTACTGGACCTGGTTACCTGTAAGCAAATTCCTCTTATTAACACATTTTTTGTATGATGGATATCAAAAATTAAAGAAAACACACCCTGCCTCTAACATAAGTAAATAGTTACTGTTCTTTATACAAAGGAAAAAGGTCAGTTGACCAAACAAGCTGCCTTTTTCCAGAAAGCAGGAGAAAAATGGGTCAAGAGGGGTTCATGGTGAAACCTACTGAAGGCTGATAAATGAAGAAATTACAGTATAGATCTATTAGATTAAACAAGTAGTGCAACATGAAACTGGCAACAATTTCTTTAGTTTAAGCATAAGCCCTAGGAAAGCATTGAAGTAATTTCTGAAATGTTTAAAGAAACAACAAATAGGAAGCCCACTCTTCTTGCCCTAGTTACAACACAATTGAAACCTCTCATCTACACTTTTCTCATTTCTTAACTGCATTCTCAATTTAACTCCAATAAATCATGCGTCAAAAAGTTACCAGAGTGGTTTGGATGCCATTTTTATCCTAATATCTAACTTCCTAAGAAATCCCACTCAGTATTCTTAAGCAGGTCAACTGAGACACACACATGCACTGAAACTGCACATAGGTATGAAACTATTTCTCACTCAAGTCCCACAGCAGGATTTATAAAAACACAGTAAATTATAATACATTTGAGGCACATGCAATAGTTGTACTCCTTCCAACTCTCAATACAGCATGCTTTAAATGCAAATCTGATTTTTAATAATGACACAAATCTGATGAAAATTTAAACTCATAGTTTCTTTATTGTCAGATAACTCATGTAGAATTGAAATCAACTCCTAAATAACAACAAAGTTAACTTTTTAAAATGAAATAAAATTTTTGGGGTATAATTACTATATTAATTTAGTAAATAAATAACTTATTTGGGTTTTTTAGGTCAAGCTTGAAAATATTTAAATAGAAGTCCATGAGATAGGTTAAAGTTATCTCAGAATTCCAGATGGCAACAGATGATATATAAAGGGATTCAAGATAGGGAATTACCTACATATATGGGCTTGTGAGAAAGCAGTTTCTCACAGACCAATTGGAGGGGAATGCTATTGTCAGACACAAATTTCAGTATGTCATCCACTTACATTTGAAAGGCCAGTTAAAGCTCTTCAATTTGTCTGAAGAGAGCTTTCTGCTTTAGGTACTGCTATGCAGCTTGCTTAAAATTATCTGAAGGGTTGCATAAAATAGATAAACAGGAAGAACAGCACACAAAGTTACCTCAAAATAAAATGTTTCGTTAAACTGCGGATTGCTTGTTTTCTTCTTAACTTTGGTCTTCTTTTGGTCATTCCTGTTTCAATGTGGTAAAATTTTTACCATAGACAACTTAAACACACAATTATAAAGACATTCTATTGTCAAGAAGGACCCATGCATTTAAGTTAAAACATTTTTTGTTATTCTACAATTCACTTTGATCAGTGAGGAAAATCTTAGAATTAGTTCATCTTCACAATACAATTTAAAGAGCTAAAATTTTAAATGCTATATCTAGCTAACTGTGTATCTAGCCAACTCAAAGGCTCTATTTAATTTCACAAACAGGTTAAACTTACACATATTAATTAAAATATATTAACAATTTCTAATGCATTTAAATTTCTTTACTACTGCCTGAAGGTAATGAGCACACTTTTCCTTGTCTTGTCCAACTGCAGTTTCTGTTTTTCCCACCCTCTTTTGCTGATGAAATACCCACTACTTTACAGACAGAGGCTTATAGCCAAGAGAGTGAAGGTTTTCTTTGAAAGTAGCTTCTGCTCATGTTAGATATGAAGCAGCACAGGGTCAAACAAAACAACTGGCCCCACTTCCTTGTGGGTTGGTTCTGGTAATTTTTTTTAATTTCACAAGTTTTATAAAAGAATACAGTTTTATTTATTTATTTAGCAAAGGGCTGTGGTAGGATAAAATGGCTTTCCAAATGAAAGAAATATAAAATATGTGAGAAAAACAGAAAAGGAAGAAAAAAAATTGCCCTAAGTATGAACTACCTATTTTCAGGCACTGGATATATAAATATTCCAGTCATAATATTTGAGTCACATATGCATAAGATTGGAAAATCTTAACCAGGAATTCCTGTCAGATTTGCACATATATTCCTGTACTAACAGGGTAAATATTTGGTAGGACCAACATCCATCCATATCACAGGACTCAAACAGAAAATATATGTCAATTTACCTTCTTTGCCATTCAGCCCCATGATTCCTAAGTATAATGGGTGAGCCTCCCTACTCTTCTTAGCAAAAACCCAAACAAACAAAACAAACTCCCCCCCCAAGCCAAACCTAAAAAAAATGATCATTTATTACCAAGGAGAAAAAAAAAATGCTCCATGCAGAGCTTGCTCAGGGACAATCCTTCCAAAGTCTTTAAGCCAAGCAAGTCTGATACAACACGTCCTGGCACTATGCTCACAAAGGCAGTTCCTCAGCACCAGAGAAAGGAAAGGGTCTGATGTGGCAAAAAAAGAAGCAACTGAAACTTATCCTCCTTATTGGGCCAGGACATAGTGAATGTGTGGGATGGGGGATTTTTCTTAAACTAAAAAACCCAGCAGCTACTGAGGATTACTGATCCCAAACAAGGAGATATTTGAACTGTGTGGACTTTGAACGCAGCATCCTGAAGGTGCTCCAGAACCTCTCCTCTCTCATCTCCTCCCAATTACTACATATTTGCTGCAAAGAAACCCACACATTAAGAAAAACAGAGAAGAGGGGAAGGTGACTGACTCTATCACAACATACAGGAATGTCACGTAAATTAACAGGAAGTACAGTGCAGAAATCCAATACAAAATGTAAGAAAGAACTGAGCCATAAGTGGCTCTTGACTAGTGCAGACAATTCAGACAGACCAAACACCATCGCAGGCTTGAGCATATGGCAGGGAAGGGAGAGAACAGTATCCATGGAGATGTAATGCACATGTGAGAGCACAGGAAGATTTTTCTGTGCTTTAAAAATATTGCTTAAAACTTTCTTTTTTTCTATCACTTTCTTTTCCAATTCAATATCACAGCATTTTAAGATTTATTCCTTTTATACTAAAATGTTACCTGGAAGGCCCCACAAGAGAGACTGTTGCATAAGGATCACAATTCTGTCCGTTTATAAGAGGCAACCCATGGCACTCCTTTATGCTACAAGGAAAAGGCAAACAATAGATCAGTGAAGCAATTATTTGGCTTTAAAAAATAAAATCCAAACAATGTTTTCTTTTTGAAAACTTTTTATGTCCTGCTGTATTGCACACAGATATAGCTATACACTGATCAAACACACTGCATGTACTTGAAGATCTATAGATGATAACAGAAAATAATACTCAAGTATACAGTCAGACTTGGGGGGGCTCTCTGAGAACAAAACTCTTGGAATGGCTTTGATAAAGAAACTCCAGTATCACACATGAATGACAAAATCCTAAGTAAACAAACTGCTATATGTTAGGAAAAATTGCAGATTTTCTTAACTTAAATTTGATTTCTCAAGGCCCACAAAAATCTATCTGGCCTCAACCAATGGCAGCAACTATATCTGGAAGGCATTAAAATGGCTTGAAATATTTAATTTTGGATAAATTACATTCTGAGTTATGCTAAGAAATGCAAAGTCAAATCCTGAAATTATATCCAAAATTAAACATCTGAAACTATTATAGTATATAGTTCCAGCTCTATCTTTGAAATAGTGCCTAAGGTTTTTTTTTTTTCCACAGTAGTCCATGTTCAGGGTTAAATGGCCCTTTTAAAAATACTGTTTTCTTCCATAATTCATAGAGTAAGTGGTAAATTGGTGTTTAACAGTTGCACTGTCCACCAGTCCTGATGCAAAAGGGACAGAGGATGGTTGGCAGCTAATGCTCATAGAGACAGAGAAACCTTTTCTGGACCTTTTGTAAAAGTCTTGCAATCTTTGAACCACCACAGCAGCAACACAGAGCTGGGTCAGCAAGTGGCCTAACCTTCAGATGCTGCCCACATATGAGCATTAACTAAAAAAAAAACTGGAACAACAAAAGTGAAGCAGAAGAGTTTGCACCAGAAACGAGACTTTCTAGCAAAATGATGCTCTAATGGAACCATACACACTGTAATTTAAGTCCAGAAACATTCTGCAGATGACAAAATTTCTTAAGATCTGAATGTTGTATTCCTGTTCTCTATAAAATAATGTATTTTTTGGCTGTATTGCAGGAATTTAACTAAATTAATGCAAGAAAGTTTCAATTGTCATAATTTTCTAGTTTGAACAAAATCCAAAACCTAGGCAACTTAAGGAGAAAATAACTTCTCTAAATTCATATGAACAATTAAGTAAATATTCTAATAACATAATGTGGAATAGTAAGTTGTGTACATCAAGTTGAAGTTATGTAGCTGCACACATTTTAAAACAAATGCTTTATATACTAAAGAAGAATGGTGTTAAAAGAGTAACAGGAGCTGCAAATTCAAATACAAGAGTGGAAACAACAGACACTAACACTCCTGTGCTGCCTCAGAACTCCACCCTCTTTGGAGTATGCACAACTATAAACCAGATGGTATTTCCCCCCGCAAAAGTCCCTTTGTCTTAGCCAGTTCAGGGAACATTTAGTGCTCAACCACTGCACAATCATTTGTTATTTTTCCTCCAGTTATCAAGCATGCGGCCTTCAGCATTTCAATAATTTTTGAATCACAATGAACGCTACAGTGATTTCAAACCCAGCATTTAAATGGGTTCTTGAAACATCCACTTGTTTCATAAGCATTAATTGATTCCTCCTCCAACACATAAGTGGCACAGAGGAGTGGCAACAAAATTAAATTGTCTAGACTTTTCAGTCATTGGGGTATCTGATCTGAGGCAGGACTTGATTCTTTCAGACTGATGGGCATCCTGTAGTATAAAACACCCTCAGCAGCTCCTCGGGCTTTGCAGTTTCAGGTGCAAGTGCTGAGTGTACCTATAAATCAGCTGCAAGTTGAACCTCATAGGAAATTCATAGCAGATGGATAAGTCAACCTTAGATGAAGAGAATTCTGCTGCTTTAACAAAAACACCACAATTTCTCTTCTTACAGTCTTTGACATGATCACCAAGCTCCTGTATTTCTCTAGTAAACAGATATGAGTCTGTGGGACTCTTGGTCACACAGCCTGTTCTGTTCTCTTGACCATAACATACAGAAACTAGAGAAAGGCTTGCTTGTGATTTCCTGCGAATTGAAAAACATTTTACTGACAACGTCACAGCCTTGCAGCAGAATTAGAATCTCTGGATTCATCACATGGATCTGCCACTTCAAGCTGATTTCATGCTCCAGCTGGCCTCCCTGGGGAGGCAGCTCTAGCACTCCATTTTCACCTCCTGCCCAAGTCTCAGTTCTGCTGCCAGCAAGTACACTCTGCCTAGGTTATTAGACAGCCTGTCCTGGTCCAACACCTCCCCTGACCATCACCTCCTAATATCCCCAAATCTCTCTCTTCCACACCTATCATCCACAAAAATTTCTTCCAAATTCACCTCACCTCCTCCCCTTCCATCTCTCACTCCAAGGCAGCCAGTCAGATCCATCCTTTCAGTCTGCAGGTACTGGCTGGAGTCTGCTTTAGACACATGTGACAGCACAGCCAAGTCAGCTGAACTGCTGCTTCTGCTTCTTCACAGGAAGCTTTTAACCTAAAAGCCAGTTGTCAGTTTGGCAAACTGAATTACCCTGCTGATGCAGGAGCCCTCCCAAGCTCCAAAGGGAAGCAGCCATTAGGGATAGGAAGCCATTAAATCAACTCGGCATTACCGAGCTAGATTGTTCCTCCCCAGGGACTGAGCACACTGCACTGAATCACTACTGACACTTTTAAGCTACTAAACAAACAGCCCCCAGCAAACATGTTTAAAAATCCTGAAAATGTTTGAAGTGGCTAAACTAGAGTAGACTTAACATAAATGGAAGATTTGAATGCAACAAAAAAAAAAAAAACCTCACTCAGTTACCTAGTCAGCAAATTTCACAGGAACACTGCCTCTCCTCAAAGAATCAGGCAAAGTGCTGCAACTGCAGTCTCCTTTAAAAGGAAAACAACAACCAAGAAATCCCAGCAAAACCACCACCAACAAAATGCCAAACATTTTGACCAATCAAAAAACCAAAATAACATTAAATATGCACTCCTAGTCTGACAACCATAATAAATATATTTCTAACATACAGTAGAAGTATTTCAGCTTTGACAAATCATTCCATATACCTAGCTATGCAGCTGTCATTCAAAAGCATAAATGTATAGAGTTTGAAGAAGTAGACAGGAACTTAGAAGCCTTTTATTTTATATTTTAGACTTCTATATGCTTATGTGCAGTCTAAGCAACAGGTAACAGAACTTTGGTTCTTTTCTCCAGCTGCTGCCCTGTTCCAGTACAGTGTAAGACATGATTCAGTTTTCATTAATTCTCATCTCAGCAGTTTGTTGTGCAAGAGGAGTTTCATACAGGAAATGAGAGGCTTTCAGATATAACCGGCATATATTCAGCTTAGAAGATGAAAGTAAATACTTAAAAAGACCCAGCCCACAATAAACCCCCTCAATGACTGACTCCACCTCTATCATTCAAATCAACAGACACTCCATAACTGCAGCCATTAATATCTGTATGTACACTTCATAAAAATTGCTGTTTGCTAGAACAACTTCATGTGAGCCGACAAAGTATAAACAGGAGAGTAACAACTGGCAGGTCAATTGGAGAGAGCATGGTGTATAATTCATTTAGAAAGGTAGGTGCAATGAAGTCAAAATCTGGCTGTAATAAACCATTTCTGGGCTTTGAAGTATTCACACTGTAAATACACAAAACCTTCTTTCAGAGCTGAAGGGCTGTTGATCTCAGAGAAGGCAGGTGCCACCACTCAACTACCTTATTTGCCAAGAAACTGTTCAAGCATCATCTATTTCAGCAGCAGCAAATATGCAAACAATGGCCATGCAAACTTGTTCTTAGGGACTCCCAGAAGAGCTGCAAACATGTATTTGTGAAATGTGTTACTATACACACCACTGTGGTTTCAAAAAAAAACCAACCCACGCTGTGTCAGCAGGTAATCTCTTGCACCTTCCCCCCTCCTCATTCACACATTAGAAAAGGAAACAATTAGTATCAGAGACAAAACAAAGCTTTAATTCACAGTCTGTGAGTGTATCTGCATGCAACTTAAGAGCAAGTTAATACAAAAATTATGTGTAAAATCAGGGCTTAGCATGCTCTACATGAGCTCTAAGACAGTCCTTCACCAAAGGAAGATTAACCGTGCTTTATGACAAAAAAAAAGCAACCAGAATTAAGTTTTTAGATCAATCCTAATCACAAAACTCATCTAGAAGATCAGCAGAAAAAGCTTCTACAGCCATGTCTGCAGACCCAAATCAACAGGAATCCATCGCCTAGCCAGTCAAGGTTTTGGCTTAGCCATAAAGTGACAGGGACTCCCAGTAATGCTCAGAATCAGTCTTTTAATTACTTGCTATTGTGTGTGCACTTAAAACATTTAATCTTGCATAATGAAAGTTGGAGCTACCATTTTTCATCTTTGTAGAATTTCTGGACTCTTGGGGAATACACAGTGGAAATCCATTAGCAACTTAACTATGCAAAGAAGCCAGCACAAGTATCTAGAATTCTCCTATCCTAGAAAAAGTTAACTGGTAAAGTTTTAAAAGCATCTAATTTTCATTGTGTTGAGACATCATTAATTTGACTATGAAGTAAAATATTGCTCCTGAAAGGCAAGTATCACAGCCTGCATGTCATAAATTATTTTCTCAGTTTTTCTTTTTTCCCTTTGGCCATTATTTTCCAGTTTTGAACAGTTTATGAAGAAGAGTCAGAAACAGACACATAAATACATTTGTGCCCACTCCTTGTCTCTATTTACTCTGCTCCTTTCTATCTTTCAGCTTTGCTAAAGGAGTTACTAATTCAATGTCTTCTCATGGCCTGGTGACTAGCAAAAAACATAGCAGGAAGTGCATGACTTACCAATTATCATGGGAAATTTACAGAACAAGCAGGGTTTTTAAGAGTTTAATTTTCTCTTTAATACTCCCACATCTATTTTCGGTAAATTCCTCATGCTTTAAGGTCAAATGTATCTCAAAAATGCCCTCACATCCATTCCTGTAATACCACATTCAGTGAGCGATTTCTTTCTTTGCATACTCTCACATGTCCATGTAAAATATATTTGCATACCATGGATTAGTAAAGCAGTCAATTATTTCAAGGGCAGCAGCACGTGCAGTAAAATTCTACTAAACATTTTTAGTTTAAGGAACTGTAGTGCATTTCATAACCTCAGACAACTGCACTGATGTAACACTGCAGCGTTTAACGCACAATCCTCTCCCACACGGCAGTGAGTGGGTGAGTGCAGCAACCAAAAGAGAACCCTGGCTTCCTTTTGATCACTTATCTCCGTCATAAAGAGATCCTAAGAGAGGGCACAGTGAGTAAACCACTTCCTACTCAAAACTGCAATTTGCAACAGCAACTTTCTAATGCAACTTTTCTTCATCATATGAAAAATCCAGGCAAGTTTTTGAAAAAAAAAAAAAATCTCCAGAAATCTAACATGAAGTGCATAAACATATAAAAATATAAAATTTTCTGAAAATTAAGTAAAAGTTGGGAATAAAACACGAAGTCATAAAGCTCCAGCCAGCTTGTGGTGGTGAATAGTCCATGAGGAAAAAGCTGTTCCAATTCTGCTTTGTACTATAAGGGGGATACAAAAATAAGAGCAGCAGGACTCCCAATGAACCATGCTGTTACCCCACTATAAAAGCAGACACATTCCAAATTATCTTTAACAAAGATACCTTGATGTCTAGCAAGTTCCATCTTACCTGAATTATGAGCCTAAGCCATTAAACCATCACCAGTTTCACTGGCTTAGTTCTTCCACAGAACAGCTTCCTCCTTCATAACAAGTTAAAGAACAGCAAACAGACCACTTTGCTAGGTCCTGATCCAACTCAAATACCCATCTGGGTCTAGAGAGTTGACTGAGACAAGAATATCTTCTTAGCTCCATAATGAAAATTACATTAGTAAATATACAAAAAATTTTGTATATTTGCTAATGTACATAATGTTTCTATGATGCTCTTTGATATGCTGTAGCATTTTTACACTTCAGAGTAAAAATTAAGTGGTAGTGAAATTTGGTAGTGAAAGCTCCTCAAGTTGTTGCTAAGAAATATTGCTGAAATGTGCAAACATGCTATTCCAGAACCACAACTCCTATACTTTGTTTTTCTGTAAGAATTTCTTATCATGGTTAACTGGAAGAAAAGAATTCTGAAGCAAAACTAGCAATAAACTTTGCCATACCAACCCCTAAAAAATACCAGCAGCAGCAGTAATTTCGTCAGTAACAGCAGTACTGCAAGTTCTGGCTGTCAGCTGCACTGCAGATTCCTAGCCTTCTCACCAGAACAAATTCAACTGGAATTACAAGACACTAATCCTAGTAGTCCCAATAAAAGTGAGGACTTTGGCAGCAGAGATGAGCAGCTGGACATATACTAGACATACACTTATCTCCTCATAAGGCATATTCCAAGGAAAGTCATATTAAAAGAAAAATGCTACTGGTAGTAAGATGTGCAGACATCCAGTATCAGGAAAGACAAATCCCATAACATTCTAACAAACAATCAAATATTAAAGGATTGATGTATTTCCTTACTGTACTACTAGTTGTTGGCACACAGATCCATTGTCTGTTATCAGTTCATTCAGTTTTAATTCAAGGTGAACTTTTCCCTGAAAAAAAAAACAAGAGAGAAACACAAGTAGTTTTAAAAGAATTTATTTAAAAAGTAGAAATTAGAATAATAATACAGTTTACAGTTAGAAGTTATTTAAGGTAATTCCAATATTATCACTTGAAGAAAATACCTCATCTAGAGCACATATCCTGCAAGTAGAGCATGATGGATGCACCTGAACTTTGAGACAATGCTATAGAGAATCACCACCTCATCTGCAGACAGCACAAGAATTAGTCAAGCCTCTACAGATTTAACACACACAAGTAGTTCTTCTACCATGAGCAATTACCAAGAGCAAGTATGGGATGTCCCAAGCACGGGAT
This sequence comes from Chloebia gouldiae, assembly GCA_003676055.1. Taxonomy (NCBI): domain Eukaryota; kingdom Metazoa; phylum Chordata; class Aves; order Passeriformes; family Passeridae; genus Chloebia; species Chloebia gouldiae. The sequence continues at coordinate 3,923,074 of QUSF01000034.1, read as the reverse complement.
GAACCCTTGCACAGACATGAATTTCTGAGTACTTCAGGAGAAAGTTCTAAAATTATGTTGGACTCTAAAGGCAGGTAGGTATACCTACAAAAGTAGAATAGCACACAATAGCCATAACCAGCAACACTGAATATCTGCAGTGAAATCCTGTCCATCCCACCAGACAGAAGATCATTCAGAAATGTACTGTGCATCCCAGGGCAGTTTTCAACTATCTCATCAAGACTGCTGATATACTCAAGGAACAGTAAACCCAAACAAAAGAGAGGAAATGGTGGCAATAATTGCTAAACCCAGCTTCCTCCTTTCCTTTTTCTGATATGGCAGGATGTATTTAAGAAAAAGGATCCATAACTCATAGCACAGCATGGATTAACTTCAGAAACCAGCAAGAGCCAGCCTACTGTACCCTCTCAACAAAAGGCTCCATAACTTTAAACCATGAAATGCAACTTTTCTGGTGTGACCAAAATTCAGTAATTAAATCTTGCTCCGAACAGGTACTGCCTGAACAATACCTGTACTCCTTTCAGTGCCTTGCTGTTCGTGCCGGCTTTCACATCTAAGATAGGCACACACTGCCAGAATCTTTCCTCTAACAATGTTCTCCTTGGTATTCTCAGACTTTGTCTATTTGCTAAATGGAACATCAGATGATACTGATGTTAAATCAAAATTCTCAGGGGAGGGTTCTGGAAGGTGATTTGCAAGAGTGGCAAAGGAAGCAAGTCATAATCTGAACTACGGCTTTGCCTTTCTGCTAAAATGGAAGTAAAACCCATAGCTGACCTTGCACACATTTCTATAGCAGTTATGTTTTGACATAAAACTGCAATGTTTTTATTGTAAATCCCCTGGGGCAAAGGCTGTGTTTCCCTCTCTGTTCATCACATGGGAGGAGAAATTAAGCTTTTTTACAAGGCAGTTCTCATCCTAACTACTTTGGGATGCCTGCCAGGTGTTTTGCAAACTGTTACTACAGGGACAGGAACACAGGTACATTAAGAAAGTATTTGTCAAGCAGAGAAACCCCATTATAAAAACAGTTTTACAGGATAAAAACAGGATACCGAGAAGCATGCCAACAGCCTTACAAGGCAAAGTTTTTGAATGACAAATGAAAAGACAAACATTATTAATATTTATTTAAATAACTGACCTCACTTGCTTTAGAAAAAAATTGCTGTGAATGGCCTAAACATCTTCTTTTTGCTTTTAAAACCAAAACCCACAAATTGTGTTTTACACTGAACAGTAGGAGTGAAACAGCATATTGCTGCTCCTAAGAACCACCTGTGGATGTCGTTTGCTCCCAGCTCAGTGCCATGATGACTACAGTAACATGGCTCTAAGAAAATATTCCTCAACATGCATGGAGAGTTTTAGAACACTTTTGTCCTTTTGTTTGTTGAGAGCAGTGTAATGGTTTCCTAAAGCTGCCGATCTGCAGATCCATATGAGAACTTCTGACAAAATATGTAGATTTTAAATGTGGCTGTACAGAAAGCTTGTACTTCAAAATAGAGCAATCCGCCATTCTTATACAATAAATAATAAACAAATGGTGACTTTGTGTGAATGCACTTTGCATCTGTAGATCTCAGAGTTATTCAGAGGCAGGTAGGTACTATTTTAACTTTATGAATGAATTAACAATCAATTTTCAGGTACTTATTATAGAGAGATGGAGTACAACTGATACAGATCTATCAATTTCAATAAAAAGAACAGTGAATATTCAAAAACCCTAACAGTGTGTGAAAGATTTTGATCTTACCAATGTGTTTTTCAAGTACAGATCTCTATAAAGACTCCACCTTTGTATAAATACAGGTATAAAACTATATATACATATAAATCTCTACAAAACATTCCTGCTATGAATAATATAGATCAAAGGTGTGTTTAATCAAATTAGCCAATTTCTAACAAGATTAATGAAGATTTTATAAATAAAAAAGGGATCAAGCAATCCTAACAATTTTACTAGCATGCTGACACTATCTACATTTTAGAAAACAAGAAAATTTTTTAAAAGCTAATACATGCAAACATGCTTGTGCCAGCTGCAGTTAAATGTGGCCTGTTTCACCCAGCTTCTCAAGTTCTGGTTTATTTATTTAGTATTCCCGTATTTGTATTTATTTTTCAGGAACTAGTGGAGAGGGGAAAAAGTTTCAAGAAAACAATATTAATATGAACTCATAATACTGTGAACAGCAGCAAAACAAAAGCCAGCTAATATCAAAACACAGCACAGAGCAGCTGCTTTCTAAAAATCTGGCACATATAAGTACACTTTTCTTGAAAAAAATGCAGATGGAAAACCCCAAAAATAATCCCAACCAAGCAACTGCAAAGTGTGTTGTGCATAATCATGGAACACAAAATACTTCTCTGCTCCCCTGCTTTTCACACAACATAAATTCTGGAAAATACTCACACGGAGGGAACCAGAAACAAAAGATCAACTACATGTATACTGCCATGAGGAGAAGAAAACTTTTTTTTGTCTCTTAACTGATTACCTTTATAAATATTTCATGCACTTTTTCTGCACATTTGAAATATAAAAGACTGTTACTTTCAGCCATATCCAGCCAACAATCTTGGATATCTCAGAATATATTTCAGCACTGTATAGGACATCCAAACCAACAAGATTTCAGCCAAACACGGCAGATGAAACTGGTCTCAGCTATGCTCTGAAGACTTTTATGGAAAAATAAAGCAGGACGGGAGAAACCTACCCAAATGCCATGGTTCAAGAAAAGATAAATATGAGGAATGTACACCTAAGCAGAAAAAGTCATCTCTTAATGGAAGTGTCATGCAGGACAGTGCATGGCACAGCACTGTCATAGAAAAGTAAGAGCTTATACTCTGCTGTGAGTCACAAAGCCATGGAAAACTATAAAATTTCTATTTCCAATATGTAAAAAATCACTAAATTCTATTAATGGAATATTCTAATTGAATTTTCACACACTCATGTAATATTATGACAAAAAGTAGTATCTTTCTCAAAACATTATAATGACAGAAAAAAACATAGCAAGCATGGCAATGTTTAAGTCAAAGTGGAAACTGCCCTTCAGTTTATATCTGCAAAGTGCTTTCTAGAATTTTCAGAGTGATTACATGAAAGCATTCAAAGACAACGATGTGTAGCTGGACTACATCATCTCTAGGTCCCTTCCAAATGGACCATTCTATTCCATTCTATCATAACTGAAAGAGGACTGATTTTCAACAGAGAAGAGGAAGTGGTATTCAGAGGTTTTGAAAATCTGTCTTCATGTAAAGCAACCACATGCCCTCCTATACCCAAGAGCTGCAGGCTAAACCTATGGCTCATAAATGAATCATCTGTGGAAATAACAGGAGAATTCTGTACACATTCAGATCTTGTAAAAGCAGCCAGGATTCTCCCTACCCAAAGGGACTTTCACATTACTAAAAAAATATAAACACTGTCAAGTCTAAGACTTTTGCCCGCAGGCAAATCTGGAAAAACACCCTATTAAAATCTACTAGTTTATCACAGCAAGAAGGCTAAGAGATTCCCAAGAATTCTGTTTTGTTCTTGAAACCAAAAAGAGAATTGCTACAACTTCTAGAGCCATGTCACTTTTGCCTATTCCTAGAACAATCCTGTTTGAAGAACCAGAACCACAGGCTGAAATAAAACTGTGAAGTGCAACTTTTGTTTGACACTGAATGCAGGAAGTGTTTCAAGGTAAGATACATAAACACAGCACAAGTACCTCCAAGTTTTGAAGACTAACCTTTTCAATGTCACAGAATCAGCCATTATTTCAGTAAACACCAAACATTACTGAAAAAAGTTATTCAAGAGTTTTAGGATCCATTCATGTGCCTCAAGTACATGACTCCTCTTACAAGCATTTCAGACATCAAAATACTGTTAAGACATTTCCCAAACAGTTGATTCATGTCTTCAGCCAGTTTTAAGTACCATGAGGAATAATACCAGCTTAGGTGTAGAGTGACTTATTCGCTAACCAAACTGAAGACACAACTGCCTCACAAAAAATACAGATTCTAAGCCTTATCTCCTACAGCTCAATGTAATCTTCTACCATCATGTCCTTATCTGTACTTAACTTTCAAAATGTAAATATGCAATTTAATAGTTACCTGAACCTCTGAATTAGAATCAACAGGCTGAAGCATAAACCAGTTCTCTTTGCCTGTGTAGTTGCATAAGTCTTCTTTTTTGATTGACACCTTTCCTGAGGGAGGGTGGCAGGGGGAGAGAAGCATAAATATTACCTTCATCTGAACAGAACAAATATTTAATTATGTTTGAAATTTGATTTTTTTCTAAACTCAATCTTAAGTTTTCCTTTAAGTCTATGATGCTATATAAAGAACATAAAACACAGAATGTTAGATGTATGTAAAGCAGAAAATAGTTTATGTAAAGCCTGATGGAATTAATTATTATTTGTTATCCTGGATATCACCAATAAGAAGGCAAAATAAAGAACACACTTGAGGCTGGAAATAATATAATATATTTGGGAGAACAAAAACGGTGTTCAAGGATGTTTAAACAGGAACCTGAAGTAGATGCCTTTTACTCTTCTGATTGCTATTTGGAAAGCTGTTATTATATCAAATTATCTGACATCCTGGTGCAAATTATTTCCTTCCTCAATTCAAGTAAAGCAAAGGCTTCTTCCACAGCAGATATTAGAGCTTTGTAGCAACTGTATCCAAAAAGCAGCTGCAATAAAGTCATTATGCAGGGGAGGGAGAAAGAGAAATCTACCTCCTGTGATTTTTCACTTAAGCTACACAAGTTGCTGCCAAATGCTTTGTAAGTCACCAAGTTACAGGTTGCATTGACAAGGGAAAAAATGATATATAAATGATTTTAAGAATTATTCCACAATTTATTCTTTAAAGATCTATAAGTAGTAACAATTATTCAAATATTCCATGAAGCAAAAGTGGAGAAGAAACAAAGAGAGTTTAAAAAATGTATTTAGACCATAATAAGACCATAAAATGTCCTACTAGCCTGAAAAACAGAAGATATTTTAGTATAATAGAATGAAGCAAGGAAACAAAATCCTTCTTTTTAAAGTTTAAAGGAGCAGTTAAGTGCACTATATACAGAATTGTGAATCCTACAGATAATGCTACTGAAAGGAACCAAGTATTCTGCAAGATGCAGACAGCACCTCATAAACACTTACCTATACGCAGGTCCTTTTGTAAAACACTTTTATCATAAATGTAGAAGGACAACCACTGGAATGTTCTTGGAATCTCAAAGTAAAACTCCTCTCCAAAATAAGGACTGAAAAGAAAGATTTGACATTAAAATGGAGAAACACTTTATGGAATTTATATTGAAGATGAACATCAAAAAGCTGCATTCTGCTGCTGTCCCAGCCCATGGCCCTCAGCACTACACTGAGCTGCCATCAAAGGTGCCCCAAACCGTTTCAATACAAGAACACACAATAACACTGCAATGCCTTCAGTTTGTTTATTCAAAGGTAAGAATCAGAGCACACAGAGAATGGTGTCTCCTCTGCAATTTCAATTCTATTTTTCTGTCTTGAAATTATTCTAGCTGGGTCTCTAGACTTCCTGAGACATGCACAAGTTTTGTTACATTTTCTTATTCAGTACATGATTAAACTACATTTAATCTTAATTCAATTTAAACTTATTTATTACTTAAGTAACTGGCATTTATTTAGCTCTAACTTCCATGTCAAAACTGCTGCTCTAAGATTCAGATCTGTACGAAGTTATCACTAGAAAGAAACTATAAGACAGAACAGTGAAAAAGAGAAAAGTTACTCTCAAATCCACATGATATTCCTCAAGCCAAAATGGTCACCACATTTCTCCATCTAAAGAAGTCCAATATCACATTTACAGTTCACCCTATTTAACTGCCATGTGCACAGCCCTCTACAGAAAAAGACTCTGGATTCCTCTCTGTTACACGTATTTCATACAATGTGTTGGTATCTTCATTCCCAGAACTGATACTCTCATTAAAGTTAAGGGGTACTTATTGATGTAATCAGAGCCAGCAGTCAGAAAATTGTATTTCAAGACTGAACAAAAACACAATATTTGTGTTACTGCGAGTGATGAATTCCAAAAGTCAAGCAGATCCACAGAAAAACCCTGCTATTTTAGAACTGGGTTCTTAAAATAGTTTCAGTTACTATGTATTCATATCACTGAAGAAAGATGTTCATGTTCTTGAAACTACTTTTATGCAGAAAAGTACTGTGATATCAGTTATACCAAATCCTGAAACAAATGTTGGGTTTTTTTTGTTTCCCAGAAAAGTATCATTTTGACCCTATTGCTCCAGTACTTTCTTAAACTAATAAAAATATGACAAATATGCTTATGTTTGGAACAAGCAGTTCATGTTCTTACCTACCCAAAGGATACCAGGAAGAACTGGGCACCATCCCTACTCTCCTCCCTCCAAAATAATCACAGAAAAAAGGCCACCCCAGGCTCATTAAATAAATTAAAAAGAAGAGCTGATAACTAACTTGAAAAGTGGGAAGAACACAGCTGAAGAATCCAGTATTTCAAATGTCTATAATAGATTTTTTAGAAACAAGAACTTTAAGGGCAGGAATTCATTATAAGGAATTCCACAAGTAAAATGTTATTTTTGTTTAAATACAGACCTTTTACCACAGGCTTCAAAGCAGACAAATCAGTATTGGCCTTTGCACTACACTGAGAAATAACGAATTCTCAACTGAAAATTTTCAGCTCCCCTCTTTTTTTATAATTTAAAAGCCAACAAACTCTGCTTTGACTACAAGGGCTGGGTTCTTCTTGTCAGCACCACGACTGAAGGTACACACTCATGAGCATTACCTTTAGCAGCAGTACAGCCCTGAACAGCCTCAACTTCCTTATTACCATCACTGCTTGTTTTACTTGTATTGACACAATAACTCAGACCAAAACCAATCAAGAAACAAAGGCTTATTTTAAACTTAAGTCAAGTCCATGATCTGCTTCCCCTCACAGCTATACAAATAAAGTTACAGTGGTACAAATAAAGAGATGCTATAACAGAAAGGGTGAACAGTGGGCAAATGAGATGGCACTGATGTCAGGGGAAACTCTGCTCTAGCTCAGCTTCAGACAGACACCCTAAGGGAACAGCAGACTCCAGTGTACACTAACAAGTGCCAAGGGTTTAAGTACCTATTCTAGATGGACCTACAGGGCTCTCTGCACCCAGCACCTTTGTCTTGCACTTAAGAGAGCAAACTTTGCAGCTATACATATCCCCCAGGCCCCAAAGCATGACCAGCCATTAAATCTATTATTATTTTGACCTCAACACTACATTAAGTCTCAGATTTGGCAAGAAAGAACAAGCCAATAATATGAGCACAAATAGAAGGTAATACATTCTTTTACTTATGTTGATGTATTTTTCTTTACCTAAATTAAAAGAAGTTATGAGTTGTTGATTCATCAGCAAAGTAGGAGGTAAAGAGACAAAATTTAAGGTAAAGAAGGTAAATAAATGTATTAGTAAAGAAATTCTTAGGTAGATAGGCTGAATAGGCCGGCAGGGTACAACAGTTTATACCAATGAGGAATAATTAAAATGGAGAACTCACTCATCCTGTTTCTCAGGGATTCAGTCAGTTTAGTACTTTCATTTGTGACTTTGATGCAAGAGCTTTAAAGACTGATGGATACAAAATTAGAAGATAGCACTAATTCAAAGGACAACCAGACTGCCATACAGGAAGAACTGGATTAGAGCAGTACAGGAGATTAAATTTCACTGGGTAACACACTCCTCTGCTCTTCCCTTCCTTGGTACAGTAACCTGGCAGTTCTGTGAGGACACTAATCAGTACCCCAGACCACCAATTAATAAAAGCAATTGTTACATCAACAAGGGAATTCATTTCTGCTATAACATTGCACTGTCACAAAGTTCAGTTGGGGAAAAAAAGAAACTGAACTTAGTTTAAATTGAAAAAAAAAAAGAGGACACAGACATACCACAATACCCCTTCCTCCCCCCATTCTTCATATTTGACCACAGACATCTGAGGAGGCTCACAGATATTCTTTCAACTTTCCAAAGGGGAAAAAAAATTCTTTCTTCAGATCCCACATAAATCCCACACCATGTCAGGAAATATTTCTTGAGTCATTAGCCAAAATATCCCTCTTTCACTTCAGTATTATTTCACAGTTTTTTAACTTTGGAAAATCAATGGTTTTACAGCTGCACTCCAACAACTCTCCCAGTGCTGGGAGAGAAAAAGCCAAACCTATTTGCACATTTAAAAAACACACTGCTTAATAGTTTTCAATCATGGTAGTCAAAACCAATTTTAAGTCTAGTGATAATTACTTCCACAGACATTTAATTAGTTGATATTCACAGGACTAAAATTTAGGTTAAAACTTGTATAAATTTGCAACCCATAATACAGTAACAAAGACTGTGAATTATGTGTGTAAGAAAAAGCAAGCAAAATATGAAACAAAATAATGAAATTCAAAGTTGCATCTATGACTACAATTATACTGCACCTCACTGAAAAGCAATTTATAAAGTTTCCAGCTTATTAAGAGATTGGAGCTTTCATCTCCTGTCCCAGTACCTCTAGGTTAGTACGGTCTCTAGTTTAATACAGCAATAAGAAACAGGATGTTTTAATTAAGTTTCTGGAATGAGAGTCAATCTTAATAACTGCATACACAGTAGCAATCAAGTATAAATACCCAACTCCAGTTGCTGGTAATAGAGGATGAGTTATTTTATTACATTTCACTGGTTTCTATGGAACCCTAACTCAGGGTAGGTGATTTGTAAAATCCCCTAATTCAGAGAATTAAGGGAATCACCTGTGAAGTCGGTGGAGACAGAAGAGCAATTCTGAACACCAGGTTCTAACTTCTAATACAATGTTGTCATCGCCCTAAAAGTTCTCTATTTGAGGCATGCTATTTGCAAGTCCTCTCTCCCCAGCTGTTTTGTTATAGTGAGATTTTTTTACTTCATTTCCTCTGTAAAGTATGAATGACATTGCAATTAAATGTCAGTTAAAACTTCAATACTATTAATTTTTTTTGATGGAGCTAAGATGCTTTATTTTATCAAAAATTTTATTATGCAACTAATAATGCAACTTCTTTTATTAGGTGATGAACATAAATTTAATAATTTTAAAATAGAACATAATAAAAATATCTGTGTATACATCAAGTGTAACAGATCTTGTTTCTAAGCATAGTAGTAACTTCCAAATTTTCTGTTATTAACAAAATCAGAGAGCAAAGTCTTTCAAAGATGGGTTGGGCTGGGTCTTTTGCCCATTAAACTATTGTATATTTCAAGGGGAAATGTTAAGTTTCGGCTTCATCAATACAGTCTCAACATTTTTCTCTGCAGGATTACTCAATCGATTTTGTTTGGCAATCAATTGCAGCCTGTTAAATTCTGAAAATTTTATGGATCTAAATACAGCAGTTACAGATGACAAATATAAACAAAATATTTGTTCCTGACTGCATATATGTGGTGTTTGCTTTTCATGCAGAAGCATAATGAGGCTCTGAAATGATGTCCTGAAAAAATTAAATTCCATATTTAAGTTTGTCATCTGAGCTGTTCCTGACCTGTAAATATCTGTAGAGAGAGCTTAAAGAATGAACACTAACAACAAAACCACTGGAAAAATGAATTAAGAAAACTTTCAAGAATTTGAACAGACTGTCTGGGTTTTAAAAGCCTTAATGTCACCTCCACATAACTGAAACTCTCACTCAGATATTCTGAACTGCAGTGACGCTTTTTTGGGTCCTCTATGAACTTCAGAGTTTTGAGACATGAAAGCCTTTACACTAACGCAGTTGCATCATCCTGACTTGTTTGATTCTTTTTAAGGCTCTAAGACAGTAGCAGAATCTACAGCAAATGGTGCTCAGGGAAGCAAAGCAAGGCATTCTGTGTGGATCCTGTTACAGTTCCCACAAGAAGAACTACAGGAGAGAACAAGGCTGTTCAGGGGACACCCCACAGCACAGCAAACTCTCATACATGGCAAGGTTCCGGTTCCTTCATTCTAGAAACAGGTTTTACCAGATACACAGTAAGAGCAGAATTCCACCAATACACTTCAACTGCTTGTCAGAAGAAGGAAATTACATGGGAAGCATGTAGCAAGTAGATTTCTTTCCCTAGAAAACAACCTAGCAAGAAAAAGAATGTTACACTGCCCACTGGAACAGAATAGAGTAATTGTGAAATATATTCTAGGATATTTCATTTAAAAGCTCACTTTTTAAAAGACTCAATTTTGACTTCTTGCAACACTCATGATTTACACATTGCTGTAACATCTCTGAGTAGTTGCCACAAGTCAGTTCTCATTTGAAAGTAGTAGAAGGAAAAGTCATACACACTGATATTGGGCAGTCTTGCTTATCATATCAATTTAAAAACTGAGCTTACCTTAAAGATTTTTCAACTATCTGTGTACGAAAAACTTCTTCTTGGTCCAAGTTTATGGTACAGAAAAAGTCTCTCATTTTGTTGGGTATTAAGTGTTTGGCATCATCTGTAAATTAAAAAAATTACTGTAAATATTGCAGGGGAAAAACAAAATGTTAGGTACAAGAATGTCACAGTTTTAGTGTGTTCAAAAAATTTACTTTTCCATTCGGCATGCATTTTGATATTAATTTTCAATTCATAACCTTCAAGAGGGCAGAGAAGTTGCTACATCCAGCTTCCCATGGAATGAGAGTCGACAGGAAGAGACACACTCTGACTCATGTGAACACCACTTCTTGCAGCACCTGCACTTTCCCTTGAAAGGTCTCATCTCATGGCTTGACCCTGCACAACTTGCTAAATCCGAGACACTCACAGCCTGAGGTCATATGGCATTAGGTCATAACACCAAGACATGATGTGCACGAGCTATTGTTCACTTGGTATTTTCTCCACAAATACTTTGGCTAAAGGAAGCTGATTAATAAGAACTTGCCCATCAAATCTTTATTTCATTTTCCACAATGAACGGCAGATTGTGAGTTGGCTGAGCCTTTGAAAATATATCCCTCATGAGTACTGTTCATTTTTTCCTAACTAGTAGAAGGGGGAAATAATCACCTCCTAATTCAATGCAACATGGAAAAGAATAAAAGGAAGTTTCTAATAAGAAAGAAAGATTGGCAGCACAAGAATACAAAGATTTGCTGGGTATTGAATCTAGGTCACTGCAATTACATGCTGGATATAAGGCAGATCTGTTAGGAAATGGTTCCCTCTAAACAATCACAGCTAAAATCAGCTGAAGTTGCTCTTCCTAAATCCAAATGCTACAGACATCTACATTAATTTACAGCAACACTGTTCTCTAGATTAAACAGAGACTTTTTGCCCAGATGTCTCCTCTCCCTTTGAGTGTCTAAAGACAACAAACAGACCCTTTCCACCTTCTATTTTGCTAAAAGAAATTACAAGCTTTTCAGGTACTCTCTCCCATGAGAGGATCCTAAACAAAGCAGGTGATCTGCCCCTTTTCCACTTGGTTGTCCAAACCATGGACAACCAGAATTGCATTAGGACTTAGCCAGGACCTCTCACATACTTGCCTGCTGCTGGAAATACCTCTCCTGATGACATATGAATCAACTTATCTAAACATTATCTATTTATATAAGATATTAAAAATGGGATGAAAAGTACATCTAAGTATTGAGTTTTAATTACTTTCATGTCTGAATAGCATAAGACCTTTTAGAAAGCACAGTTTGAAACTAGATTTGAAATGTCATGCATGTTTATTTTTTAAAAATGCAGATATGAAGCACAGTGAGTAGACTTTATGCTCTATGCTGGTAAAATGTAAAATCAAAATTCTGTTTTCTCTCTCCTCCACACTCTTTTTGTGTTATATGGTTAATGCAGGTTAACCTATTACAGTCTTGGAAGTTAAATAAGTAATGCCCAGCACTGGAAGGGCTGCCCCAACTGTCTCTGAGCAGAGAACGTGATAGTTTAACAGGAACACAGACTGAAGTTCAATCATGACATTTTCCAGGTCAGGGATATGTACACTGATGGAAAGCATGAACAGATACTTAAGGAACTTCCACAGTTAAAACCTGTGCTTTCAGAAGCATCAACAAGCTTTTCATCAGCTTGGGTGTGGGAGAGGAGGAAGTATACACATTATTTTTAAACACCACACTCCATGTTGACAGATTGAGAGACGTGAACAGAACCTGGTTTTAATGGCTCTAGACTCCAAAAAAGGACTAAACTCCAAGTTACCCTTAAGTGAGATATTACAGGAGAACCAAGGAAAACATCAGATTACCACTGCCTAAACTTTTTTAAAGGAAGAGCTAATTTAATAAAACATACGACATATAAAAATCAATTCATCAATCTGGATGTAATCCCTGGAGAGCTCCTGATACAAAAAGTTTGTAATTAATAAGCATGAACGGGATGTGTCAGCTGTTCCTGAGAACAGCTTTATTTTTTAGTTAATACTTGGCACAGTCCTATTTTCCCATAAAATATTTAAAATACAACATTATTTAATCATCACTGTAGAGGCACAGAACAGTGGACTTTGAAAGGAAACTACAGGTATTATAGTTTCATATTTTCTTAAAAGAAGAATTATAAAGAATTATGTAATTCTTAAAATTAAGTATTTCTGAATAATTCAGTGTTTGTCTGTATAGTAGTAGTGTAGTGCAGTTTTTCAGTTTTAAAAGAAACTTTCAACCCAGAGGAATAGACAAAATACAAGTTTTGATTTCAGCTGGTTATAGCATGGTGCTAATAACACCAAGGCTGTGGGTTCAATCCCCATATGAGCCATTCACTTAATTGCTAACATTGACGATCCTTGTAGGGTACCTTTCAACTCAGAATATTCTGTGATCTGATTTTCCAATGAGTTAAAAACCTTTGTTGTGTAGCCCAAGTGTCTGGCTTTAAAAAACAGACAAACTTTTGGGAGGAAGAAAATCCTCAATCCTGAGTTAAAAATAACCTCAGAGCACTTGTCAGGTGAAATACAGAGCATGAGATTTCACATAGTTTCTAACACCTCTTAGTATCTGTGACTGTGGGAAACATTTCACCCATATAGTGACCCAACTCTTCCAAGAAGCTTATTTCCTTTAAAAAAAAAAAAAAGGCTCAAGTCTTTGATCACACTACATCTTCCTTTTTCTGAGAAACCTAAGGCAATAATGGTTGCATAAAAATCAAGTATTAACAACATTAGATCCTGACTGTTTACATTTTCTGTACATATATGTAATATCCTCTGTTGAGTAAAAGTGTGCAATTAGTGTCCATCTTCTAGTTGTTCTAGGTCCCTGCCGGAAGACATTTATGCACACAAACTCTGAAGTATCTGCTTCACAGAACTAGACATATTATATAGCAACAATAAATTCCACTCCAGGAGTGCAGGTTATCCAAGATAACCACACACTGTTAAAAACACAGTGCAAGTTAGGAAAAGAATGCATCCTGAATTTTGTCAAATAAGCTCTAGGAGACAACAGGGACATTTTTCCAAGTGCTTCATTAATGTAGGTTTCAGTAAACACTTCAAAAATCAAGGCAACTACAATCACTTACTGTACTTCCGTATGACATAAAATTAAAACAGAAGCCACAGCCTGAAACACTACACTACAAGATATGCCTAAAGCAACTTGACACCACATACCTTTGTAAAGCATTTTTGTCATTACTGTGGCACATAAAATAGAGCTATCAATACAAAAGCATTGTCAAAAAGGAAAGAGTCTTTTACTGGATTTTTGGTGAAAACCTGCTTAAGAGTAACACTACATTTTCCAAAAATATTACAGGGTCTTAAACAGGCAGGACCAGTTCATCTCATCTCACTTGAAAACTGGAGGCAGAAGACTGGCTGCAAACACTGGCAGCCCACAAAAACAGGGTACCAGGGACTGCAAACATGCCCTTACTCAGGTTCTTCACTACTAGGCATGCAATGGCTGCTTAAGCCACCTTTAAGAACATGTCTCAATTCTAAATTCGGTGTAATGATTTGTATAACACTGCTAAATTTAGATTTTGCCACCAATTTGTGCATGGCAAAACACAGTATAAATAACAACTTTCTGCAGATGGTGTTTTCTATACATGCAGAATTACATAGAACTGACATTACTTCATTAAAACTACCATGCTCTCTAATGCAACACACACAAAATGAGCAAATGTCAAATTTTAATTGTCAGCAAAGCTTGGGCACCAAAATGTATTATCCTTGTAAGAAACATGCTATAAGGATTTCCTTCAGACTATGAACATGAGCTTTCCAAAGTGAGGTCTGCTATTGTTAATCCCTCCAGATCAAGGAGGATTACATTATTATATTTGTTTATTATTCCTCATTCAGAGGGTTTTCCCCTACAAAACACAGTATAAAAATGCTAGCAAGAAGTGAAAATAACACAGTATTTGTGGTGTGAAGAAGCCAAAAGAGCATCTAGGCATCAGAGGGTTCCCAAGCTTCTACAGCATTTAACTCATTGAATTTTTAAACAGTTTTTGTTTTCTTAGAAGAAATAAGTAGGTTTACAAAGTGATTTTCACACTGTTTCAAGACATGTCTTTTATTGCAGCTGTTACTTGCACTCATTTTTCAAATGGGTTCTTACAGGTCCATCTTCAGCAATGAACTTTTCATACATTCCCCAGGAAGAATGTCACAAACCTGATACAACCACAGGCTCAATCCATAACACATAAATGGGACAATAAAACGGGTTTCAACATAAATCTCAAGACATTTTGCTTTGTTTTTTAATGTGTAGTGGAAAATTTTCTTCAAGTTCAATATTCCAAAATGTAAAACTCACTGAATGTTGTGTAGTCCAGTGTTGACAAAACCTTACGATAAATGACAGGAAGCAGAATAGTATCAAAAAAATAAGCCAGCTTCAATAATCTTTAGCAACCAACTTCTTAAGTACTCCTAGGAAGCAGGTCATAGTCCTTCTTCCTAGGGAGTACTATGACCTGCTTCCCAGGGAATACATAAAATGTTGGTTGCTAGAGATTACTGAAGACAGATTAAGAAAGGTGGGGCTGCTCAGCCTGGAGAAGGTTGTGTGAAGACCTGACAGCAACCTTCCAATATCTCATGAGGGAAACCAGAGAGGGACTCTGCATCAGGAACTGCAATGACAGCAACAGGAGTAATGGGAACAAACTGAAAGAGTAAGCATTTAGGTTAAATATATGGAAGAAATTCTTTACTCTAAGCGTGGTGAGGCAGTAGCACAGGTTGCCCAGACAAGCTGTGGATGCTTCATCCCTGGAAGTGTTCAATGCCAGACTGGATGGAGCTCTGAGATGGTGTAGCAAAAGGTGTCCCTGCCCATGGCAGCAGCATTGGAATGAGATGATATTTAAGGCAATTTCCAAACGAAACCATTTCATAACCCTGTGATTCTATGAATTCATGCTTTAACCCCAAAAGTAACAGTATGCTTTTTTAAAAGGCCAGCTGGCCTGAATTATTTCTGTGCTAATTGCTAACAGCAGTAGATCTCAGTGTGTTCAGCCTTGCCTACCTAACCGCGTCCTATTGCTCACACCTCGGGCTGAGAGCACCTCCAGCTCCACTCTGGGCCATCTCCTGTTTTCATGACCCAGTCTTGTATTTACTGAAGACACAGTAAATACATCTAGGCTGCATGACGATATTTAAGTAAACACAACTCCACTCCTCCACCAAACCTAATCCTTCAACACGTTTTCACAACCGGTTCTCAACCCCAGCGCCATGCCCGAGTCAACTTGTTTCGCTTCATTCTCAAAAAAAGCCGATCGGCTGCGTGAGAAAGGAAACGACCGGGCCGCGTCCGAGCGCAATGAATGCGCTCGATACCCCTCAGGAAGCCGCCGCACATCCTGTCTCTCCCGCTCGCTTTGAAGTGCTCCCCGGCCGCACCGCATTATCTGCGCGCCTCGCCGAGCCCTCCTCCCAGCCCATCCGACCGCTTCCCACCTCACCGAGGCTATCGGTACCGGCAGTCAGCACTTCCCAAACACCAAAATAAGGCCGCCGGCCTCTCCCTCCGCCTCCTCCCGCTCGCACACACGCTGCACAGAGGCACGGGAGTACTGCTGACCGCTTCCAGAACAGCCTTTCACCACCAACTTCCTGCACATCGCTAATTTCGCAATTTCAGCCTGACAAACAGACTCCGATGCCCGGGGTCCGGGCGGGAGGGGGCATTTCTGTTCGCTCGCTGACTCCAGGGATACCTCGGAGCCACGGATGCTTCCCTGGCACTCCGGGCCTCCCACGGCCCTGCCGCGTCCGCGTATCCATCCATCCAACCATCCATCCATCCATCCACCCACGCACCCGCTCACCCACCCATCCCGCCGCGGGGCGCGCAGACCCCGGCCCGGCCCGCACGTGCCGTCGCTGCCGCCACAAAGCCCCTCCGCGGGGCCGCCGCAGCGCGGCCCGACCCGCACCCGGCCCGCGGCCCCTCCGCGCCCTCCGCCCCCGCCCCGCCGCCTCCAGGGCCGCCGCGCCGGTGCCCGCCCGTGTCGCCGCGGGGAGGGAGCGGCAGCAACGGGACCAAGTCGGGAACGACACCTGAGCGCAGCGGCCCCGGGCGCTGGGTCCCACAGCAGCGCCGCACTTACAGATCTTCCCCCGCAGGTTCTGCAGCACCCGCACCTCGTCGCCGCCGTCTCCCGCCGCCATCGCGCCAGCGCCGCCGCCGCCGCCTGCGCAGTGCAGCGCCGCGGGGGAAGCGAGGGAGGGAGGGAGGGAGGGAGGGAGGGAAGGAAGGAGCGGCCCGGCCCCGCCGCCCGCCCCACCCCCGCCGCCCGCGGGCACCACCGGCCGGGGCGGGCGGGGGGCGCGGCGCCTGCGCTAGGGCGGCTTCTCCCGGGCGGCTTCTCCCGGGCGGCTTCTCCCGGGCGGCTTCTCCCGGGCGGCTTCTCCCGGGCGGCTTCTCCCGCTGCGCATTGAGGCGGCTCCCCCCGAGGTCCGCAGCTGCGCCCGGAGTCCGCCACCCCGCGCTCCAGCCGCTCTGGGGCTGCGCTGGGCGCCGCGGGGCTCGGCCGGTTCCGGAGCTGGCCCTGACCGCCCCTTTCCCTGCTCTGTAGTCAGGAAGACAGGACATAGCCTCAAGCTGCACCAGGGGAGGCTTAGGTTAGACATTAGGATGAAATTCTTCACAGAAAGGGTGATTAGGCAGTGGAAGGGCTGCCAAGGGAGGTGGTGGAGTCACCGTCCCTGGAGGTATTTTAAAGAAGACTGGACGTGGCACTCAGGGCCAGGGTCTGGTTGACGAGATGGTGTTGGGTCACAGGTTGGACTCGATGATGTCAGAGGTCTTTTCCAACCTAATCGATTCTGTGGTTCTGTGCCTGCCACCGGGACAGAGGGCTCGGCAGCCTGGCACGTTGAACGCTGTGTTCTCTCTGCCGAGACTGGTCACCCTAAATGGCAGGCGGTCACGTTAAATGGAACGAGTGGCAGGTCCGGCCATTTCGGCCTGTGGTGTGCCAAGCGCCCGTTCCTGTGCAAAGCAGGGGCTGCATTGGGTCTCCTCTGCTGTCGGCAGTTCACCTTCAGCTGTTGGGCCGTGTGAGAAACGCCATGGAACAAGTAGGAAATGGCTCGGCTGCCCGCGCTGCCCCAGGAGCAGATGTTGTGCTGCCTGTGGAACGCCACAGGCAACGCTTCCCTCAGGAGTCATGCAGCCAGTGCCCAAAGGTGTTGGCAGGCCTCACCTTCATCAAGAACTAAAGGGATTTTGCATCGTGTTTTCTACCACAGATTCTTGAAGACAGCAATTCTAATGTGAAACTCGGATCTGGCTTACACCTGGACTTCACCCGGGTCCTGCATTGATGCTGGGCATCTACCTTGGGCCGGCACAATCCACCCAGCCATTGGCTGCAGGTGACACGTCTGCTTCAATGTCACTCTGGTCAAACTGAGGGTACATCTGTTCCCAGACCCTGTAAACACAGTCTGGTGAAAGCCTTTCATGACATGTCCTAAACCACAGGTAGTTCAGCTGGCTAAAGCTGTTCCAGGAAGCAGTGCAGGACACAGGTTCTTCACTCTACACATAAAGGCCTTCTTCAGTCTATCCTGCTGTTAAAGGGAAGTTTAGAAACTTGCAGGCCAGCATCCATCATTGTCTCAAAGTGAAGTCCCTTGTTGTGGTGCTCTGGCCACTTTTTATTTTTCCTGCACAAATCTTATCACTATGATATGGTATGGAGCCATATAATCTGTTGTCATTTTTTCATGGCTTCTCCTGCATACAACATCTCCCCCACTGCTTCTTCAGCAGTGGTGACATTCCTTCCTCATCCCCACACTCTACATTGTTGCTGGGGAAGGATGTGTGTTCAAAGGCAAGCAGGGTAGTGGTGGGGAATAAACTGCTTCATCACACCAGTAACAGGTGCATGTGAATGCAAAACATAAACCTGACAAAGACATGAGTTTGCATAAGCTGAATTTTAACCTGTTGGAAATGAGAGGTTCCTCTACAGTACAAATTGAGGATTTGATTATCTACAGTTGGCTGTCTAGGCTGCTTGCCTTGTCTGGCTGGTGGCTGGTGAACTGAGGCTCACCTGGGCAGAGTCAAGAGCTTTGATCTGGAAAAGCAGCAGGGCAGCACCCTGTGAATGGAGATGTGTGCTTGAACTGTACATGTGTGGTTGAACTATACATTGCCACACTTTGTAAGACAGAATGACTCTATTGCCTCCATATTCTCTCAAATGTTATGACTACAGTTGGGGTTTACTGTTTTAACTTAGCATCAGCTTCCTTCAGAGCACTGACCTGCATTATCAATTCAAGTTTTGCCACTGATTCCTGACAGAGTTTTATTTTTAAAAAAATTTTACTTTAGTCTAACATAATGATATTCAGAATACTGTTTCAATTACGTAACATTAATTTTTGGCCTCTTTCAAAGTTACATGTATGTGTCTGTATGACAGATAGGTCTGCGTAGGACATGGTTATAACAAACACTGGTGTGCTGAGCTGCAAACATACAGGACAGATTTCTTCATCTAACAATGGGAGATTTTTGCTTCTTGTGAGAGAACCTCACAGCCAAGGTGCTGAACTGTCAGTGACAGCTGCAGTGCTAAGAAAGTTTAGAAGGAATAACAGTAATGAAAATGCACAATGGCTTACTTCAAAATGCTTCTGCCTCTCGTTTAGCTGTCAAGCAATCTCGTTTCACAGAAGACAGCAATATAATTTACTACATTTATTCTAACTTCGGGTGTATCATAAATGAGGACTGACTAAAATTTTGTTTAGATGCACAAGCTTCACAATGATCCACTTGTCTTTTTAATTAGCATTTCAAACAGAGAAAAAAAGTATTTATTACAATTAGCAAACTTCTACCTTTTTTTTAGTTATGTATCTCTCCTGACAACCATCCCAAAATGACCTGCATAAGTTAGCTTAAGTTTGCTTTTTAATGCAGGTTACAGACGAGTGACACCTAGCTGAAGGGGGAAGTACTTTGAGTATGCATGGTCTTCTATTTTGTATGTATCTTCATATTTTCATATGCAATTAGATATTTGCATTTTGAAATATATTTCTTGACAGAAGCCCAAAAAAGTAGAGTCTGTAAAATACACAATCTATGCTACGAGGTTACTAGCAGAATTGAAAAGAATTTTTCAAGTTTCAGGTCCTCGTGAACACATTTAAGATGTTGCAAAGAATTAAACACAGTTCACCTGTGTTTCCAGCCCTCTGAAACACTGAGCAGGAAGGTTCTGTTCTGTATTGCATTCACCCTGTATGATGCCAGGAGATACCATCACTTTCCCTGAGCTCTGGCATGTTCTCAATTCAGCGTTCTGACCTTAATGAAGGGACTACTTGGTAACTGCACTGCTTAATCTTCCACTGAAATAACTATTAAAAGATATGTATCTGTGGATCATATAGATTATGTAAGTATTAAAACAATTTAAAAAATGGAGAGACTTACAGAAAAATAGGAATATGTTATTTTAATTAAGCAAAAACAGAGTTATAATCACTCTAAAAATAAAATTAGACTCTTTATCAATCCTTAACATCTGCATTTAATATTTTCTTCTAAACAAAAATACAGATGTGATTATGTAGCAAATTACAGTCTTTGACAACGTATAGTATTTACGTTCTTTTACACTTACTTTAATTCTAATTTGGTCATTAATACTTGAATCATTACTGCAACATGTTACTTGTAGTAAAAGTGCCACAATTGAACTATAAACATGACATTGCCATCTTAAAACTGCTTTGCTATAAACTGTAGAGAATATACAGAGTTACAAAGTTGTGGTTTTATCAAAATATACAAACCCCCCCAAACCTAACACAAGCTAACAATATTTTTTTATGAACTATACAGTTATAGAAAATATCTGTAAAATTATCTTTGCATTTATAAATATTCTACCTTATTTGCTTTGGTCTATATTTATCACCATACAAGTCCACTTAGAAGGTATCTTTGTGTACTTTCTTTGAAATGTCTTTACACTCTTCTGTGTTTATTATTCTATTACCCTTATTTAAATGGAACCAAAGCTGCCATGAAACCAGAATTTCTCAAAGGGTCCATAGCATTCACCAGTGACAGAATAAGTAAGTGGACCGTATTATTACTTCAATCAATACTGTATTATCATTTCAATTGTAGTTTTATTGTACCCAAGCTATAGTTTCTTTTAAAATATTAAAGAAGACGAAGTTAAGTAACAAACTGTGAACCATCACCAAGAATGAAGTTGAGAATCACTAACCCTTGCCATGACCTAATTTTTTAACACTTCACAGGAATGAACATACATGGTTATTGGAAATGCAGATACAGTACAACAGAGCCCTATCTTATAAAATGCAACTTGCAGACATACACCTGCTTGAACTTTTTTAAGCATCTCAGTTAAAATGAATCACACTTCCACAAAACAGTATTAACTGGAACATTTTGGTGCTGTCTTTCAGAAGCCCATTCTCCCAGTTCCTAGTGAACTGTGCAACTGCAGGCTCACCATAACCCTTTGGTGTGGCAGATGAGGGAGGCAGGAAGGCTGACACTCCTTCCTCCAGCAGCCTGCTCCTGGCCTGGAACACTGCTGTGTTCTCTGGAGAGAACTGTGTTCTCTACTGTGGCCACAGAACACTGCTGGAATGGTTGGTGGGATCACTGAGAAGGGACATCTGAAGGTTAGATGTTACATTTAAGGCATGGAGATGACAGGAAACCCCACAAACTGGCCCTATGCTTGTTTACACACAGGGATAGCTTCAGGGATATATATGTAAGTAAGAGTCTTATTTACCTAAAAGTATTTACGGGGAGTTGCTCTATTGTTTGTGTCCAGGCATTATTCCAGGATGAGGAAGGAAACTGTCTATATGTCCTTCTGCGGAGAAGAACTGTATTTCTAAAAGACAAGAGTTGCAGACTCACCAGGAGGTGGACATCTCTGTACAGGATCTCTGTTTCATGAAAACAATTTTCTTTAGACCAATGCACCTGAAGAGTTCACCAGGCCACTGACATGGGGATTTATGCAGTTTGGAAGACTGGCTATAGCAAGTTCCACTGAACTTTTATTAAATGTCTCAGAGATATATAAATCGGGAATACTCCCCACACCTCCACTCAGACTTAACAGTTATTATGGTAACTACAAAACTGAATATGGAAAGGAAAAGAGTAGTTTAAACTCCTCAATATGTTTCGTAAAGGCTGAGTTACAGAAAAGCATGGCAGAACTCAAATGTACTTCAGCACATCCAAGCCCATGAAACACTTCTCACCTTCACTTTAGAATACACAAGATTACAATTATTTCCTTTATAAACACATTACTTTTGTAAAAAAAAAAATGCAATATATGGTTTCTGCAGCAAAAATTCGTTCTACAGAATACACCATGAACCTACTTATTACTTTTGCTTCAAACAATTCTGATTCAAAACCAGAACTGTGAAATAGTTCAGTGACTAGTTTCTTGTAATGTTAAGTAGAAGGGTTTGGGTTGGCCATTCTTCTTTCTCTCTATGCTAGAGTCTGTTGCGGCAAAAGTATTTTGGGTGTTCCAAATTAAATTTGTATTATTGCAAATACTAGTTTTTCTGTGTTATTTTTTTTTTGCATATATTGACACACATTTAGATGAAGAAATTTGACCTTACTGATACATTTTCCCATTCAATGCATCTTTATCTTCTCCAATATATAGTTTTCAATTTTTCTTCTCTTTTGTTCAACTGTCACTCAGAGTATAACTTCTGGAGTTAAGTTTTGTGTATTTTTCACCTCACTTCCTTCTGAGCCGAGGAAATGTGGATTTTCCAAAAGTTTAGTGCTTTCATTGCAAAACTGTTCTTTTCTATCTTGTGTGCCTGGACTTTTGAATAGATGTTTCTTCTGGTGCATTCCCAGAGCAGCTGCAGTCTTGCAAATTTTAGGGCACTGAAAGCAAGCATATCCTTTTCCATTATGTTCACGTAAGTGCCTTTGCTCATGGTTCCTTTTGGTAGAAAGATACAAGAAGCTCTGAAAGCAAAACTGACAGTGGTAGCGTTTTTCTCCAGTATGAATTCTTTCATGTATTTTGAGTGTTTCATTTAAAGTGAATGCCTTATTACAGTATTGGCAGACAAAATCTTTGACACCCAGGTGAATACGTTCGTGCTTCTGTAGATTACCCAGAACTGAGAAACATTTACCGCAGGTTTTACAAGTGTAGGGCTTTTCCCCAGTGTGACATCTCATATGCATTTTTAAAGTGGATGGAGTTTGAAATTGTTTTTGGCATAACTCACAGATATAAGGCTTTGAAGCAGCAACATGCCAGTGTACATGTTCTTGAGCTTCTGCTGTGGAAGACTGGTCTCTTTCACAGAGCTCACAATGAAGATTAGGCATTTCTGTGTTCTCCTCCTGGCTGACCACCTTTTCCTCGGGAGCATTCCTGAGTGCATACTCTCGACTGCATGTGTTGTGGCTTTCCATACCAGTGTTCTTGCTTCCGTGCTTTTTTCTCCACTTGGTCTTTTTAATTTTTCTTAGCTGCTTGGATTTCTTTTTTGGTTTATAGTTATAATAAGGTCTCCAGGGTTTATCACTGGAGTCCTGGTCACTAACATCATCACACATTTCTGTAAGCTCCAGGCATTCTGAGCTGTAGACTCTAGATGGGCTTTTTTCTTTTACCTCCATTTCTGGTTCTTCAGTGAGATTGTCCTGTTTGGACTCATGTTTGGATTTTCGTCCCCTTTTACAAAACAGCTTAGATCCTAATATATGTCTTTTTACAATGGCTTCATTACCAATTTTTACTGTTATCTGACAAAGAGGTGCAACATTGCTGTCAGCAGATGTTCCAGGTAAGGCAGGCTTTGCAATGTATGTTTCAGTTTTACTGGACTCTTGGACAGTATTTGTAGTTTTGCTACATGAACCTTCAGATTCTGTCACGTGCTGCGTATCCTCAGTTGCTTCTGCTCTGTTGTACAGCAGTGTTTTCTTTCTCTCCTTAATAGTTTTTGATTTTGTAATGCTCTTCCCATAATTATCCAACCCATACTTACAGTCATCACTTACTGACTGACTGGGTAGGTTATCTGAAGATTCTGTCTTACTGTTTTCTATGGAAGTGACTGTTTTACTGTGCATTATTACTGATGAAACTCTGCTACTGTGCATTATAACAGAGGGTGCAGAACTGCTGTAACTGATGACAGAGGTTGAATTTTCATTTACGTTAGCTAAAGACACAACTGAGGAATCACACTCCTGTGAACCTGAGTCATTTGCAGCAGTGGAAACTCTTTTTTCAGCTGGGAGGAAGTCCCTCTGCAGGTCAGAATTTAAGATACCTACTCCTCCAGAGAAAGAATTCTGCGTATTTGTGGAAGATGCTGTATTATTACATGAAGATGTCTCCAAGGCCAGAGTTCTGTTGTTTGATATTATACTATGTTGAAAATTCAGTGGTGGTAGCTCAGAGCTGAGAGAGCTTGGAATGAAACAGTTAGTAGAAGCAGTTTCATTAGCCTGGGTACTTGTTGGAACATTTTCATAGGAAGAATTTCGATAGGATTTATAAGGCAGTCGCCTGCATTTCATAGGTAAGAGTCGATACAGTTTGTATGGGTACATATTTGGTTTTAAACCCCCATTGGCTGTCTTTTTATTTACTGACAGGCGGTGGTCAATTGCATGGAAAGACTTCTGGTGATTTTTCAGTATATAGTAAGTCATGAAAGTCTCCAGACAGAAGATGCACTGGTAGCGCCGCTCTCCCGTGTGCCAGATCTCATGTCGGGTGCGGTACTCAGCCAACGCGAAGACTTTATTGCAGTAGTGACAGGGATATGTTCTTCTCCAGGAATGCACATTTGCGTGTCTTCGAAGGCTGGACAATGTGACATAACTACGCTTGCAAACAACGCAAGTGTATAATATCTGCCCGTCAACGACTTTAACCAAATGATCTGTTTCTGGTAAAGTGCAGTTTGCATTAGAACAATCAGTGATGCTGTTTTCAGACAACAGAGGCTCTGTGTTTGCACAGGAGCTTCCATTCCGTCCCTCTGTAGCAGTACAGTTATCTGCAAAATTTTGTTCATTTCCATTGTGAGCCGGTAAGTTACTTGATCTTATGCAGACTTGTTCATGACTTTCCAGTATATTTAGATTTGCAAATTGTTTGCTGCAGTATTTGCATATGAAAGTTTCCTGATGCTCTGAGTGGAGCTGAAGGTGAGCAGTGAGTAACACCCGGTCATTGAATGATTTTGCACAATAGTTACAACTGTAAACAGGTGGAGTGACTGTCGCCCCAGATGCAGAGACATTAGCAGAAGTGTTTTCCTCTTCTCTGGATACACGTAAATCTCCTGGTTTATTCTGAGATTTTGGAACAGAAGTAATTGTCTGATCAGTAACTGCTTCGTGCTGGGCTTCTGCAGTGGTTACAGAAGAGGCTGGTACTTTTGCTACAGCCAAACCAGTACCCTTGGGTTTAAAGGCTGACTTAGGAGTACTACCTGCTTGTTTTCCCTGCTGAATAACTGGGGTGGCTTGGTGATTTTCATAGCGGTCCTCACCCACCTGGTATGAAGGGCTGCTGTCCTGGTCAACAAAAGGTGCTCCTTGTGAAGTATCTCCCCCAGAAGAAACTGCATAGGAGTGTTCAGCCAAGGTACTGGCTGGCTCAGCATCTTTGCACGCATCACTTCTTTCGAGGCTGATGCTGGGAGCTTGTATTGTGTCAGATACCTTTTTAAAGCTGGCCCTCAAATCAAGGGGAGAAAACAAATTGTTTTCTGTTTCAAAAATAGAGAATGCATTTGTAATTCGTGGTCCATTTGTCACAGCAGAATCTTCATGTCGCTTTTCATGTTTTTCCTCTTTGACAGTCCCTTTTTCATTAACACAGTATGAATAGGGACAGGGGGAACTTGAAAAATTTACATCTGTAAGATCTTCTAGAAATGATATTCCCAGTTTTTTCCCTGCAGCTGCAAGGTCTGTTACAGTTTCCTGCCTCTTAACAACTACTGTAGAACTGTAGATGTAGTTCAGTATCTCTGTAAACACTTCAGCTTTGAGATCATCTAACTCCAGTACATGACCTGAAATACAAATAGTACGACTCCAAAAAATATTTTTAAAGTAAAGGCTTGAAGCTGCCAGCACATTGCTATGGGCTTTAAATTTGGTGTCTTCCACAATTATGGTGACATCACATAAAATACCCCGAATGCGCTGTTCATTTAAAATGGAAAGTACAGTGTCACTGTGGAAGTCGTCCTTGAGGTCCTTTGAATGCGACATGACTGTCATCTACAAGAGAAAAAAAAGTAAATTAGAAGGTATTTTATTATAGTTCTATATTATTTTTATGTATTTTTTAGTTAATTA
This sequence comes from Chloebia gouldiae, assembly GCA_003676055.1. NCBI lineage: Eukaryota > Metazoa > Chordata > Aves > Passeriformes > Passeridae > Chloebia > Chloebia gouldiae. The sequence continues at coordinate 3,897,022 of QUSF01000034.1, read as the reverse complement.
ACTTTTAATGTTTAAGAATGAGTAAAATTTTGTCATAATATTTCAGGTTTAAGACATCTTATATTCTCTGGTGTCAACACTATGCAGGAAATGTCTGTCCAGATCAGGGAGGCAGGAGCACCAGTAGCTCCTCAGCCGGAGAGAGAGGATCCCTCCCACTCCCTCCTGGCTTGAACCTGCTGTCCATCCTGAGCCTTCACTGAGAATGCAGCCGATGCCCTTTGATGCCTTTTGCTATGCCAGTGGGTGCAGCTGCTCAGGGTCACCCTGAAGGACTCCCTGAAGCCTGGGGAATTCCTCAGCATGCCACGGAGGGACCTGGCACAACTGAAGGAGAAGGCTGTGTTGCCAAGGATCTCTGCAGAGTGAGGACTTTGCTTCCTGGGTTGTTTGTCAGACACCGACTTCACAGCACAGCTGCATCTGACCTCCTTACTAAGCTCATATTTAAATCACAGCAAGAGAGTCTCAGTTTCAGGGTAAGGCTTTATAAGCAAATAAATGCACAAGGAACACAATTTGGTAGACAACAGTGAAGTAACTATAACACTGTTTATTGGAATTGATTTTTTTAATAGTGATTAAATTCACTCAATAATTTACTTTAAAATGACTGAAAAGTCTGAGTAAAACAAGTAGAAAATAATGGAATAACAAGTAGAAAGTAAGAGAGTTTTTTTCTTCAGTTATAGTTCATGCTTACTGTTCACACTGTATAATTAGATAGTGTATTCTTAATTTCTTTCAAATAGTAAGATTTAATTGCAATAACAAGTACCATTAAATAACTGCTAATATATAATAATTAAGTTTAACGCTGACAAAAACCACTTAGATTAGCCACTGTTACCATACGAGTATACTGGTTCATTCAATTGAGAAAAAATATGCAAAATATGAACGAAAAATAATCTGAAAAAATGGATTAATTTTCCAGTTGAATTTGAATTTTGACGACTTTTGCCAACCTAATTTTGTATCTGGTGAAAATCTGTTTTCACCAGATGATTTTTCTCAAATTCAGATCCATGCCACATAATGAGGTTTATTCCTTTTTTCCCCATGTCTGGAGTAGTGTTTTGAACTAGTACTGTCCATTTCTGACTTAAAGTCATGAAGAAATAGTTGTGCTAGTGGAACTTACCTATCACTACTGTTACGAAGCTCTATATGTCTAATTTAATAAACAACAAAATTTAATTTAGCAGTAATTTTAATTGAACTGCTATTTTATATAAATTACTACAATCAAGTATATTAAATATAATCAAACATATACAAAAAATTTGGCAGTGATTAAGTATAATGAAGATTTGTATAAAGTATAAGCAAAACCTGCTGGAGTATGGGGGAGGGCTTCTCACCCTGCCTCACATATGAAAGAAAGGAATCCAAACTAAACCTATATACTGTATGCTAATACATATTCATCAGTATTTTTCTGTAAATCTCCTCTTATTTTTGATTCTTGAAATTTTTGAAATCTATGTCACTACACTGCATAGTGCATGCTCCATTTGTTGTTAGGGGGTCTCCTGGCTTTTTGGTGGTCCTTTCAGAGGAAGGCTCGCTGTCTTCCTCGCTGCCCTCTGAATAACCTTACAGGTTGCACATGCGCACTAAGCTTTGCGTTATGTAAATAAGCATTATGTTCCAAAAATAAGCCTTATTATTTCATAGATAAAACCACAACTTAGATTCCGTACCTGGAATTGTCCCAACTTTGTTCATCCCAAGGCCGATTCTGTTTTGTGATCTTGCTTATCTCAATACTACATCCTGTATCCTATTTTTCACATGTAATAATCTGCAAAGGGGCCCCTCTGCCTTGTAACACTAATCACATATACTTTTCCTTTATTACTTTATAACAATTATTTTCTAAAATATTGATAAAGTTAGAATTTAGTTAGCATGAATCATATCCATTTATCACAACTACAGTAAAAAAAAAATCACACCTCTTAAAGACCCTCTTCTTTACACTTATGGAAGTAAAATGCACCTTAAAGAATATGACTGGCAGAAATTTTCTAAGACAGGCTAAAATATTACAACACTAAGTCAGGATTTACCTTCTAAACATTCCATCTGCTGCCCCAAACTTTAATGTTCAGCTTTAAAAATACTACTATGACCTTTACTCTCAAATACTTAATATCTTATGAATGACAATATATAAGATGGGTTTGATCCAAATGGCAAAATAAAGAGTTGACACATATTCACTAGGCTGTTTGCCTAGTGAATTTGGAACACATTGGCTCATTCACCCAAAATACTGGAAAGTAATCTGGTCAAGAAAATAGGAACTTTATCACAAAGTTAAGTAATACAAGTCATACACCCCTGCTCTAACTCATCTAATTACACTTAGGACACTTATCACAAATCCACAAACTACTTCCCTGCAAATCACATTACACAAAAAATAGCAACAACTTTACTGTGAAGACAAACCCAACATAACATGAACAAGACTGTAATTTGATACATTACAGATGAAACTTGGAAGTAAAATTTTTACCTTGCAGCATGGCCACTGTTTCTATCAGGAAAGGTGTTGATTAGCAAATAGTCAAAATTTCTAATAGACGTTGATGGCTGTGAATTTTCAATGCACAGAATTCACAGCAAAACTGTAATTCACAAAAAATACCTCTGATGTTTTCCATCATATGCCATGGGTGTCAGGAAATGAATTCATCAATATAATGGTGATATAAACATACATTAATATTGTTTTGATTATTTGATCACTCTCAGCAGCTGTAAATCTAGATGCAATATTTGGTGCCTTGAAATCTTGAAATCATAGCTTATGATGAGTTTGTTTATGAGACTAATTTGACTTAAAATAAGTGATATCTATTAATTTGGAATGGCAACCTGAAATTCACAGTGGTTACATACAGCTATCTGCTTTGGTTGGGTATCTGAAAAGTCAGATGTAACTGCAGATAGTTTCTGATGTATGAAGTCTATAGAAAGCATACTGACAATTCTTTTCTTCCAGCAAGCAGCCACTATTCCATAATTGATTCCTTTTTCTCATTGACAATGTCTGAGATTACATCTGACTTGACCATGTGATGTGGTATTAGAAACCAACTGTCAGACATCAAAAACATTTCACAACAGGAGCTATTGATAGGGTTATTTCTTGAGTATAAGAAATAAATGATGTCAACTCTACCTCCCAGTGAACTGCCCCACAGGAACGTGCCTGTGTTTTTTGTTTCTTTATTGGAGACAGCTGGTTTTAGTTCAAAGACACATCATCTGACAGACTGACTGCTAAGTGTATCAGACTGCTAATGCCATGCTGAGAGGCATACAAACCCAAGTGGGTTTAGTACAAGTCTTATTATTCAACTAATTATCTTAAAATTTATCTTCCTAAGGACACAAATGGGTATTTTAAATTTCAACTTGCCCTGTACATAGATTGCCAGCTTTTGGAGTCCTGGACAATTTGGTATGCTCAGTAAAATACTAAACTAGATTCCTTGTGCCAACATTGTAGAAATTATATTTGCTATTTGGTCACTTATTATTTTGTGTGTGTGTGTGTGTGTGCTAAACTATAAACTAGATATCTCATTGGAAAGTTATACAGAAAAATTCCAGAGGAAACCAGTTTTCAGAGCCAACATTTTTCTTCTTCATCTCAGCCTACACATACCTGAAATAGTCCATTTATTCATGTCTGTAATGATTCTCTACTGCCTTCTATTTTACCTGTCTCACTTCTTGCATGCGCAAAAACATGTCTGAAATGCTATAAAAGCAAAATGCCCTACCTAGCACACACATATAAATGGAATATTTTAGGAATTTTTTTACATTCCATTTGCAGGTCATACTGTAAAATGAAAACCTGCTCTTCATTTTCCAAGGGAGCACTACCAAGAAACAAGAGACACAGAGATCAAACTTTTCAGATGTGTAAGTATTAAATATGTTTCATTAAAACACTGGAAAGTCCATTCAGAATGTAACTACTCTTCTGTATGATTTTTATTATAGAGTTACAGAAGAAAATCTAGTTTTATTGTAAATATTTCCCAAAACATATATAAATACCATTTAACCTATTAAAGGGCAACAAACTCCTCAGCCAACTAATCTCTCTTTTTTTTTTTCCAGAAATATGTCTGTTCATTTCATACTTTTTACTCTCAATCCAGACATAATTAATTTCTTAGGAATCTGAACAGTACCTTTGTAGCATTACCTAATGGTCTTTGGTACACCTATGAATAACTTCAGGTTCAGAACAGCAGAATTTTTGATTGCGGGTTACAATACCATTTGCAGATTCTCTGCAAAAGCAGTAATAAACTTAACCTCTCCTTAAAAGTTGTTTGAATCACTTGGAAAAATCAGATTTAAATACTCATCTAAAATTTAAGTGTAATGGTCAGTAGGTTTATTAAATTATGTAAGTACCTTTCCTGACATCAACAGAACACCACTCCAGGACAACAGTCACAAATGAAAGTAAGTAGTACTAAAAGTCAAGATCAGAGATTGATGCATCCAAACACAAATTTGACTACTAATGCCTCACAGATGACACTGCTAATTATAAATAGAGAAGCCAGCTTTATGTGGACACAGCTGAGAGTAGATGCTACTGTTAATTTTTATATTAACATTACTCTGAAGTCAACTAAGAGTTGAGAAGAAGTTTAACTGGCCCATGAATACCAAATACAAATATTTTATTACTACAGAGAACTACTACAATCTAGAATATTCTTTTAACTTCTGCTTATCTTTTGAAATATACTGCCAGGCGAGTGTACCCCATTACACATAAGATTTTTCTATTCCACTTCAGTCAGCTAAATTTGAAAGACAAGCTAGTGGCATAAGGAAAAAAACTCCAAAGCCATTAGGGGCAGTTGCTACTACTGAGGCAAAATCAAAACCAGCAAGATAAATGATGAACTGTAGTAAGAATTCTCCCTGTTTTCTTACTCCATAAATTTCTACTGGGATTTTAAAGTGCTAATATATTCTGGTACTAACCACCACGACACTACAGAAATATGTTCATTCCATATCTTCCTTATGTTCAGTTTCACCCCACTCTGTAAAGGTACTCTGAAGTCTCTGTTTTGTTTCCAGCTGGCTTCCCCAGCTAGGGAGGAACATTAACCTGTATCTTAAGTCTCCTTACGGATGTTGGTTTTGTTCTAGAGCCGAAATGGAGTCAGACATTACCAACAAACAAAAAACCCCAAACAAGTATATCCACCCCCCCCACCACCCCACATCGCCCCAGCTCTGTTCCTGCTTACCTGGAAACTTACTGTCCAACCATCATTGCTACGGTGACTGCCCAGTTTTTTATGGAATCACTTCACCAGTCCTGTGTCGGCAGCAGGGCTGCCTGGACCAGGCTGCTGCAGCCTCCCTGCAGCCTCGGGCATGCAGGGCCGTGTTCCTGGTGTCTAACGACGTCAATGTCTAATCACTTTCAATAGCTCGCAGGAGCGTGTAGCTTAGTGCTCACTCTGCAGACCTACAAGTTACTTGTTCAACTGCACTGAGAGACTTTCTCTTTGGAATCTCGCTACTCACATCCTTCCTTCCCTGTTGCTATAGAAGAGCATTACTGTAAATGTTTTTTTTCCAGCCTAGCGCTTTCCTCTTTTAATTCAGACAGCTGGGGGGGGGGGGCTGGGCTGGGGTGATGGAATGTAACCTAGGAGTATGTCAGTGTTAACAGACCTCTGATGCCCCTCGACGAAGCATTCTTTCAGAGCTGGGACTCTTCCCCACTATTAGCATCCCGACTTCAGTTCTCTTACTCCCCCCTTTACGCTTCCCACGACCTCTCCCACCCGTGCGGCCTCGGCAGCGCCTCACTCGGACACGCAGGACGAGCCCGAGCCCGTGCCCGGGCGCTCCGCGGCCGCTCCGCTCCCAGCACCGCGGCCGTCCCGCCGCGGGCGGCCTCCCCCC
>QUSF01000034.1:3796920-3886046 GCA_003676055.1 Chloebia gouldiae | reverse complement strand
GCATCGCGCCCGCTGATGGCGGTGCCGCGGTGCCCGCGCGGCCCCTCCCGCGGGAGCCGCCACTGACCTGCCGCCGCTCCGTCCCCGCCGGCGCAGCCTCGGCCCGCGCGCAGCAGCGCCCCGTCCCCATTAACACCGGGCCCGCGGGCTCTCCGCGGGCGGCGGGCGGGCGAGGGCTGCGGCCGGGGCCGCGATCCCGGCGCGGCGGCGGCCGGACGGCGCGGCCGCCATTTTGCTGTGCCGATCCCGGCAATGGGATCGCCCGAGGTCTGCCGGGCAGGGCCGGGCCCGCGCCCTCCGCCGCGCGTTCCCTGGCCCGGCTCCGCAGCCGGCGCGGCCAGCGGGGCCGGGGCCTCGCCGCCGCCGCGCGGGTCGCAGGAGCCGCCGTCAGCTCAGAGCCATGAGGAAACGCGGCGCTCCCAGCGCCCGGCGCCTGCTCCACGGCCATCAGTGCCGGGCTGAGCGCGTCCCTGAGAATTCCTCTCGGAGCTAACACAGGACTTCAGTGCCTCACCGTCCTTCCAGGCCTTTCGGCCAGGAAGAAAGAGAAAGTGTTTCTGAGCATAGGTAGCTCTGTGCTACCTTCTGCCACTTCCCTCCAGAAAGCAGAGATGAAACCTATCCTTGAAAAAAAAAAACCTGAAATAAATTATTACCCTTTTCGTTATCTGATTATATTATCTTTTTTAAAAGCATATATAGAAATTCAAATAACAGGAGGACTTTTGTTTTAAGCCGTATTCTAAAACATAATTTAGGTTTCTTGATATTTTAACTGCCTCAGGAAACAAGCACAACATTACCATTAGTGCTTCATAAGCAGTAACAAATGCTCCCTTAGATAAAGAAGGACAGAGCTTGGTTTCATCTGTCCAGATGCTCCAACACATTTGGTACCGTTCTCCCAGACACTGTCTCAGCCTCTCACTGCAAATACTCAGCAAAGTCTGTTTTCTCAGAACTCGCAATGAGGAAGCTTAGAGAAAAACTAGGCTTTGAGACAGATGAAAAACATTGTAAGGTAAATGAACAGTTTGGTTTTTGTCTTAAAGCTTGCTTTTGTCCAAGGCTAACCTATGTTTATATTTACAAGGTATTCTGAATAAGGCTTCACAGGACAGAATCTTTGTTTTCAAATATTAAACCAGCACATTAAAAGCACTGAATAATAGGAACTGGTTAATTTTAGACCAAAAAAAAAAAATTCAGAAGCATGAACTATTTCATCATGGTCACACTTGATGGGCCTGGAAGTTAGAATTTTGGTAGAGCCTCTTTGTGATAAATGCTGCTTATCATTGCAGGAAACTGGTGAATATCAATGTACAAAACCTATTATAGAGAGGGGACGTGTGGTTTTGTTTTGTTTTTATTTTTTTTAACTTATTTTTATTTTTCCCCCCAGCATTCTGTCTAGGAATTATCAGTGCTTTCTCAATTGGTTAAAAACTATGGAAAGAATTTTTTTCCTGTCAGGAAATTGTAACAATTTCAGTGATTTATCTATACACACATTTTCACTAATTTATACAATCCACATTAAAAATTCATCATAGAAATACTGAACATTTCTGTGAGGAGTTAATTCCTTCTGTAATTCTGGATCACTGGAATTCTTACCTACAAGTTCACCTACTGTAGCAATGAATATGTTTTTACCTTAGGGCTCTCTGCCACCAAAAAACGATTTCTTTAATCTCATGGCAAATTGAGTGATGAGATGACCAGTAGCTGTTCACCAAGAGCTGTGGGAATGGGAACAAATAATTGAAGAACGCAGTGGTTTTGATGGCAGAGTGTGTCCCAACGTTTTCCCAACATTCATTTTTTTTCCAACCTACATAATGGATAAGCAAAATTTCATACTTACATGTAGGTTACTCTTAATCTTGGACTTTGCCTATTGCTTATTTGCTTTTTTTTTTTTTTCATTTATTACTGTTTTAGATGTGTATATACATAATCATATGTATTAATGAAGATTTTTTACACAAGTGCCATAAAAAGTATTTGTGACAAATGTGTTGTCGGTAACAACACAATAAAATGGATTAAATTAAACTTGTTGTAATCCCTTAAAGGAAATAAATGCCTTACTGAACAAGCATCTTGAAACAAATTTAAGGAAGATTAGTTTATTAATTCTCCCTAAATCTTAATTAAAATTGATTATTTTAAATTGTTTTGAAAATCAGATGCATAACCATCATTTGTATAGCTAATACGTCCAACTTAGAGACAATAATTTATTTGTACTTAAGCATTGGATGCTCTGGCAATCGTAATATCTGTAGACAATATAATTGATACGGAGAATGAAAAAAAGAATCAAGATTTCTCTCTTATTTTTAAAGGGTGTTTTCTTAAGGCAACTTTAGCTCATCCCCTAGAAAAAGAATCACCTTTTCTGTGACTAGGAGTGCAATTGAAGGTACTAATTTCCATATATATATATATATATATATATATATATATAAATATATATAATTTGAGCTACTGGGAATTCACAGTCCCATCTGCTCATTGTGTTTTAAAAATATTCTTCAGAAAATGTAATTTTAAGGCTGTCTTGACCTCATCCAAGATTTTGCATAATCATTCTAATGTTTCATGGAAAACCAACTGCAAGCAAAGAAAATGGAGGCACTGGTGCTGCAGCCAGACCTGTAAATGCACTACAGTGATATCTGGGAGAAGTTGGACAAGATGCATTTGCTCTGCAGCCCTGATTCCAGGGTGCAATCCCCAACACTAATGATGTACTTTAGAAACAGTGAGCTTGCTAGAGTATGTGTACCAATTCCTATTAAACAGAAATGATTGTGCATCATAGCACACAAGTACTGTGTTCCTTTTAGAAGGAAGTCCAAGTAGTTTAGCATTGGGTTATTTCTCATATGGTAAATCTGCAAGATCTAGAGAAAATTTTCAGCAAATCTCTTTATAAAATGGTTCCAAGGTTACTGAAATGGTGGTGTTGGGATGCTTTGCTGAATAATTTCACTTCTGCAACTTGTGGCATATGGTATTCTTTCTGTAAGAGTATTTAATGAAAAAAATGTGGCAATACTCCTCTCTAGCCAAGCAGTTTCAGTTCTTAAGCAGCAGCAGAAAACAACATATAGAGCATTACTCAGTCTTGCAAATTCCTCATAAGCAACAGGAGTTTGGCCAGGATTTGACTGGTTTCTGTCTCAGTGCCTAGACCAGCCTATCCATGAGAAAAGTGCTAGGATAGACTGTCATCCTCATTGCTCTCCCTGCTGAGGTGAGAGCATCCAGGGCTGCTGCTGAGAAGGAAACAGCTCCTCTGTACCCTCAGGCAGCCCAGCCCTTCACTCAGGAGTGGGGCACAGCAGAGACCCTGCAGCCCAGAGAGACTTCAGCTCCCCTTTGTGGTCCACGAGCAAGGGAAAGAGTTCATGTGCAACCCTTTTCCTCTTGTTCAGCATCAAGTGGAGGGAGAAGGAGCCCAGGTACAGCACCTGCAGCAGCCCTCTGCCCTTCCCAGTCTGGTGGAGAGGAGAGAAACCTGGGACAACTCACTTGGCTCTCAAACTGTGTGAGCTCTGCACGTGCACAAAACCAAGTCTTTCTCCAAGAAATGCTGCCTTCTTAAAATTTAGGCCTAATCAAAGTCCCATTAACACTAAACAGGACACATACAAGCAATTTTAAAAGGTGTAAATGCATCTTTTTACCTTTCAACAGTCTAAAAAAGAAAATGAAGCAACAACAATAACATAAATCTAAATTCTTCTCTTGCACAAAATGCAAAAACTTTTGTTGTACTGCTGCTAAGAATCAGCTGACTTTACATTTTGCTGTCTCTGAACAATCTTATTATTAATATTTTCCATGTAAGTCTTTCTTTTTTTTATGTGCTGCTGGCAAGCCATTTTCTAGCTGCCTACACTTGTAGGACATATCAGTCCTTAGCAAACAGAAATCAGTTGCAGACATGAAGGTATGTTTACAGGCAGAGTGACAACAACAGACATTCTTCTGTTGATGACTCTTGTCAAATGTAGTGATTAAAATATTTGAATAGCTTTAAACAAAAGAAGCAAATGAAACATTTAGGTTTTGTTCATTCAGAACAATTACTATGTGGTATTCTGTTGCTTGTTCTGTTATCATTAAGGTAAAATAAAAGTAGTTAACTAGAGTTCAGCCTCCATTTTCCAGTTTTCAGAGGAAGCATCGTTTGAATATGGGAGCCAGCATCCACAATACAGGGTTGAGGCTGCTGTTCTTCTGGGTGAGGTATGTGGGGGGGCCAGGCCACTGCGTCTGTTTTGCCCTTTACTAGAGCTGATGCAGCAAATCACGAGGGACTGGAAATAGGGCTCAGTCTGCACCTGCAAACACCTCATTCAGTTGGTGTGCCACCTGGCTGGACACACCCATTTTGGAAACCAGAACTGGTCTTCAAGCTGTTAATTCACCACCACTAGCCTCCAATATTCCTTAAAATTTTGCAAAATATTTTTGGTTTTGCTGTTCTTTTGGTAAACCAAAACCAACATACAAGTGACAGCTGTTGCTCTCAGTCATCACTTCAGTGTGGCCAATGACAACTTCGCAGACACGTGAGAACTTCATATGCTCGTAAATATTCTTATGCTCTGTTTTGTGCTGACCAAAGGGCCCAGCCCAAACCCTACTCATCCTTTTCCATCCTACTGCATGTTTCCAAAGTAAAGGCTGAATCAGGGCCTCTGCTCATGCAGTGGAGAAGGACTGTAACAAAAGCAGATAGTGCTGGCAGTACAAAGAAAACCATGATGGCTCCAGCTCTGGTTTGTGCTGCTTGCTCTGCCACCAATGTGAACTCCTCAGATCTGAGCTCAGCTCAGGTGGGGGACAACAGCAACAGCAACAGCAACAACAACAACTACTACTGCTACTACTACTACCACTACTACTACTACTACTACCCCAGCAGTTGGTTTGCCTCTCCATAACAATTTCCCAAACTCTTATTCACTTAGAAGTCTTAATAGTAACATGTGTTAGTACATATTCACATTATTTATGATTCAAGATCATGCAAAGATTCATGTGGCAGTGTTGAAACTATCTGAAATTAATAGTAGATTCTGGTATTGATTCTCAACTTGGCTGTTGAGAGTAAGGGAAATGTTGAACATTGTCAGGATAATCTTAATTTCCTAAATCTGATTGTTATATATGAAGTCTACTCTCTTACTAAGTACTCCAAAAAAGTAAATGGGAATATTTTCATTGATTTCAAGGCAAATTTAATGAGGCTACTTGTCACCTAATCAACTTCACAGGTTACACCCACTGAATTTAAATGTAAAATTTGCAGATTCCCATTTTCCCCATCTTTTTAATTAATAGGATTTTAGACTTATTTTTAAAAAATATATAATTTGGGGTAACCCAAAGGGTTGGATAAACTTTTCATTTTATATATAAATTAATACTTTAAGAAGAAAGGCCAAAAATAACCTGTACATAAACTTGCTGAAGTCAGCAGACAAATTTCTCAGAACTGATCTTACTTATCTAAGCTTCTTTTTAATCTGGGACTGAGCACTTGCACAGAAAGTGTAAGTGCTGCCTAAATGCTACATCCAGATGTTATTCCAAAAGTCCATGATCAACTGTCTTTTTTACTTCCACAACTGTTTCTCAACCCCTGCCTTCTCCTCTTGTCTGGCAGAAGACAACACTTGGGTCATATCTCTTTGCCTGGCTACGTTAGATAGAACCAGAGTGCTACAAGCAACATCAGCTTCATTCTTATTTGGTGGCTTTAGTTTGTCACTGTGTAAAGCAATGTGATCATGCTTGCTTCTGAATGCTGGTGCAAGATTCAAATTGAGAGTGCCTGAGCATTTCTGAAAGACACCATTACCCATAATTTCCATCTATACTTACAGCAGTTCCTGTAAGTATTCAGAATCCTAGAGGAAAGTTTCCATTTGCACACCAAGCCAAATTGAAAGTGCAATAATAAAAAGTCACAAGAGATATTTCCATTGAAAACATGAGCAGTTTTGGTTAAAATCTTTGAGTATTAGGAAACCACACTAGGCCATGCCCAGAAATCTTTTTATATGGTGATTTTCAAGATGCATGCATTATTGTGAGCACATGGTATGTAAATGCATTGGGCTGCTTAATAAGCATTCACTGACACACATCTGCAGCTTTGCTAATGTACCTTTTATTCCTATGTGGTTGCCAAGGAAACAGGTTATGGCCCAGTATTCTGTCTAAAATGTACTGAGCAAGTGTTCTGTGATAATTTACTTAAAATAGGTAAAACTTGGGTTTTGTAGCTCATTGCTTCTGTAAATGCAGGTAACCTGAATTTATCTAATTGTAATGTTTCACTGATTAGTTTAAACCACCAATGCCATTTTATTGTCTCTGAAAATCCTTTACATTTTCTGTGTCACGCAACATTGCATATTAAAAGTAGATTTAATTACAGAAAACATTTTGAGATATTCTAGGAATTGAAGAGGCCTTTTTGACTTATGGGGTTGTGGTTTTTTGGGTTTTTGAAAAATTTGATTCCTTACCATACATTCTGCCTGGTAACCTTAATTACTTATTTCAGTTTAGAGATTCCACAGCGAGAACGACTCTGATGCAACAAAGCATTTTCTACCAAAATTTGTGCAAATAGTGCCACTGAAATCAGTGGGATTTCTCCCTTTCTTATACCCTTTGGTACCAAGGACCACATTAAAAAGTAATGAATTAATCAGACTTTTACTGATTCTTTCATTCAATACAAGGATATCTTAAATCTAAAGCACAGATACTAGGCATACTAACCAAGGTTATTATTGGACATTCACAAGGTAAAAGGAAACTGCTAATATTTGAAAAAGCCGTGCAAAATGTGAACTGTTGTTTTGAAATATCCTTAGTGATTATTTATCACAATACTATACCTGAATCTACAAACTGCTCTTTCCAGCTCATGAATCAAGAGGCTTTTTACTGTCCCTGATTAAAGTAATGTAATAAAGGTAGAGATTCTGTGAACTGTACCCAGCTTAACCAACACAACAGTGTCAGAAACAGGCAGTGGCATTGAGAGTTCCTCTGCCTTTCCTGTGTGGCACAGGTTTGTAATGAACACTCGTGACTGGGATTCAGAGCTAACATTCTGGCAAGCTCAGGAGGTTTGTGTGCATACCAGTATGTTTGGTTTGTGCAGATCACTTGAGGCTGTAACAACCTGTTTCAAAAACTATTCTGTCTGATTTTGTTTGTCCAATCTCTATGGCAATAGAAATCCAGTAGGAACTGGAAAAATACAACAATATTGACATGAGAATAGAGCAATGTGGTACCATAGTGAGAACAGATCTTAAATCATTGTAATAAATTAGAAATTAACAGAAAATATACCCAGGTAATGCAGTGGTGATGGTGTTAAATAATTCAGCTCTATTTCTATGTGAGATCACCCCATAAACTTACCCACCTAAAATCAGGTTGTTCTTCTGTTAGAGTCTTTTAAAAGTGGTATTGACAGGTATTTTCAGCAAAACCATCTCAGTAATTTTGTGAACTGTGTGGCTACAATGTATCAGCCTGCAAAGGGAAAAAGTCCAAATTTAATGACTGAATTATTAGATGAGTACTAATTTCCACATACATTGTGTAATTCATCAGAATTTTCCCTGGGGTGCTGTAGGGCTTCAAATCTACATCTGGGAATTTTAGAACACACCAGCAATAAACCAGTAGCATTAACAAACTTCTGCTGCATTGTTTTATTATGGTTTATCCTGTGTTGTGCAGACTGGACATAATGATATGTTCTAGACAGAAATGCAAGAATGTTTTCAAGTTTAAAGTAATTATTTTGAAAGACATTTTCTTTCTTCTCTTTCTCTTCCACCACTTTTCTTTTGATCTCTCTTGTCACAGATATCACCACAGTATTTGTGATAATGACATTCCTAGGCAGCTCTTGTTCTCTGGAATACACTTCCTGTATTTCTCTGCTTAAAGGATTATTCATCACTGTCAAACATCCTGATGTTATTATTATGTATCAAACACACTAAAAAGATTTTCTTGTAACAGTATAAAATTATGCGGAACAGGGTTTTGTTTCAAAGATACTGAAAAAATTGAAATTGTTCCATAGAGAAATTGCAAAATCATGTAGATAAGGCCTTATGACTCAGCTGATAGGCATTCATACAGCAGCGAGTATGGAGCAGCAATTAAAAATACATAGCTCCATCCTCCATTTGCAAATACACTGTATGCTCTTAGCAATAACATTTGTACAGGAAATACAGGATCCATTACTTTGGCTTGAAAAGGTAAGAAGGTGAGCTAATTTTTTGTTGTTGTTGTTGGTTTAGCCTTGTACATTTTTAGTATATGTTAATGTGATAAGAAATCTGTAACTCACATCTGCCAGAATGAAAAAAAATGCAGTAAGTCATTATTATTACCTCAAATTCCAATAAAGGCATATTCATAAATGACCAAAATAGGATAAATGGGAAGCTTAAACATCATGTTTGCAGGAATCCAACAGTTAAAGTTCTTACCAAAGCTAAAAATTCCCAAATTTGACAATACTGGAATTCAAATACATTTTCCATAATAAAGCCCTTTTAATACTTAGTGAAGAAATGTATGTGATAAAGCACAACAGACACTAGATGCCTCAAAAGGGTTAACTTGTACCTATTCATTACTACCAGAATCTGTTTAATAGTCTGACAAATATTACCTGAACACAGATAGTTTCCCACTGAGAGACCTGCACTTTCAAATCAAAATTAAGTTTAGAGGCAGAAGTAACCTTGATTAGAAAGACCATTGAAAAACAAGTAGGACAGTGTCCAAGTGAATATTTTTTTGTTTGATTTGATTTTTATTCATGCTTTGTTTAGATTTTCTGTTAGGCAGAAATGGAATTTGCATGGATAAAGGAACAAATTCCGATTATAAAAAGGGTGGTTCAGTATCAACAACTCGACTTCTTTGATAAAACTAAACACTCCCTCCCCCAATCCTCCACAAAATAAACCCAAAAACCCTAACAGGCCCCCCTGACAATAGCATTTGCAGGCTGTGCTGGAGGTGGGAAAAACTGCACCTGCTCCTCCATGCCCTGGTTAGCCCCCTTAGCAAAAGAATAAAATGGATGAAGTTTAAAAAAGATTTTTTTATGGCATCTGTCTACAACATTCTGACACTCTGCATTAGCTGGATGTAAGTGCCACTGAAATACATACAGCAACCCACGTATAACAGTCAAAACTGGAAACAGCTTGCTAATTACTGGACTCCTCCTAAATAAAGAACTCTGTTTCTTTCACTAGAAGAAATTACCATTTGTGGCTGCCAATGAGTTTTTCCAGACTCATGAAAGCACTTGAGTTCAGTATTTATTACAAGAGGACCTGCACCCCTTAAAAAAGAGCAAATCTGCAAATGGGTTTAAAACAACCATAGGGAAATGTGCTCATGTAATGGAGCTGCTTTTTAAAAATGGCTTGAGTGGGTATGTTTAAACACAAAGATATAACAAAAGTTTATTGCTAAGTGCCCCATATTTTCTAATGATAAGTATCAGAGGCAACAAATAGATTAGACATATCATTTGCTCAGCATTTCCTTTAAAAATAACCACACAAGAAATAAACAAAGAAATTTACTTTCTTACTGCATTTAATGGTGCCCTCCATATTAAAATTTTAGACAGGAAAATAATCTGCAGAAGCAAGCTACTGGAGATAAATCAAATTACAAAAATGCAGGCTTTAATACGTCACTTGAGAGATGCTGTCTATTACGTTTTCCGTTCTGTTTCTTTAGGTGGAACAGAGGAATACTGGAGTGCATTAAATTATTCTTATAATTATGAATCTAATGGTTTTATTGTCATCATTAAGGCTTTGCCTATTATGACACATGACAAGTCATATTCCTGAACAGTTATACTCTGCTCATTTGGAATGCACTGAACTGGTATATTTAGAAGTAAATGAGAATTAGCTTAATATTACTCATACTGTCAAGGCTATTATTGATAATTGGCTGTGCTTCTAAATCCCTCCTCTGTGTTCACTTTCAGTGCTGAGTCTTCTTCCACACAAAATATACTCAGTCATTTTAAAGTCAAGGGCACGAAAGGAAAATGGCTTCCCTGCTGCAAAAATCTCATTGCAGTAGTGAGAATTTCTCAAGTCACGTACAAAGGGCATTGGCGAGGAGATACACTACATAGCTCAGTGGAGACATTCTGTAACATCTGATCTGTATAGGCAGTTACCTGTGGTTTAACTTTACTGGCACGGTAAAAAATATTAGCTAAAAATAGAAATACAGAATTATAACTCTTAAATTTTGCAAAATCTACAAGGTCTGCAAATTACCGCAAACCACAAGTGAGCTTATTCTCTAAAGGCTTGTTTAAGGTCTGACAGGAGTTCTTTTGCAGTATTCTTAAACACAGTTCTTTACCTTAACTTCAGACTGGCTTCACTATTTAAAGAAAGGTTTATTAGCATTACTATGGCTGAATTCAGCAAAGTTGAAAGAAGGTTTAAAGCTTCTGATTCTCTACATTTGTCAGCTGATAAATATTTTAGTCATATTTTTATACTTGTGATGATAAGAAAACTATTACTTTATATACACACAGGACAAACCTTGACCTATATGCAAGACTGGGCTAAATTAAAAAAGAAACCAGGGTACGTTTCTGAGAACAACCAATGCAAACCAGAAATAAAACAGGTTTTTGTGTGTACAGCTTTATAAACATGGCATCATTTAAGAACTGATAGCCGCATGGAAACACAAAGTGAGATCACATTCTCAGTTAGAACTAAGAGGAAACAACTGCGACATTTCCATTTGCATTGTGATATTGCTACTAAAGAGAATAACATCTTTCTACATCTCTACCATTGAACCTTTTTAAAGGATTTGGTTGCCAAGGAAACTGGTTCTGGCCCAGTATTAATCTGAAAGAAATATATTATGAGTTGGTGTAAGTAATACAGTACTCATAATAATTGTTATTCTTTATGCTCAAATTCAAGGTTTTGTACTTAAGGCTGTAAAGTTTTTATTTAATAATTTTTTTGTGTGTGAAGTAAAACACATTTCAATGAACTGATACTCAGTTTAAGCTGACAGGGCCATCTATATCAATCTCTCTCTTTAAAGTTCTCCTACCTTTAAATAACAAGAAATACTGCAGTTTTATATTTGTAGCCAATACTGAAAATATAAGCATTAAAGCATATTATTCTTTATTTAATATTTCGCACAAAACACAAAACCGCTTATGACAGAATTTAAATATTTTTCTTTTTTCTAATCTTCCTCAATTTTTATTTCTGCCTTTTAGCTGCAAGTTTAGTAATGCTTATAGTGAGCTTTAAAATGTAATGGAATCAATAAGGTTTTCAAAAATTCTTTTGTTGCATAAGCGTTGCCACGCCCTTTGTACATATGATTATTTTAACAGACATGATTGCTCCACTTTCACAGCAGATTTAAAAAAAACAGATACGAGTAATTGCCATGCCAACATGTGAAGCCAACAATTTAATATAGGTTGTTTTCATTAACAGTTTAGTACATTTTAAAACTGAAAGCCACATTCCAAAGCCCATTTCATGTTCTTGCAACACTGATCAAGAAAACAGTAAAACATGCAAATCTCAACCTACCTGCATGTACCACTTAGAGCAGTGTTAACATGGCAATGCACCCAGCCATTTTTATGTAAAGCGATGGAGATAAGTTCTGTTCGTGGTCTTCTTGGTAATTTTTTAGCAGCAGTTGTCAAAATTCAGATGGGAAGCAGCTTGAATAGACCGTGAGCAGGAGAACTGAGTTTATCAACAGGGAAAGCAGGAGTGGGAAAAAAAAGTCCTCATCCAAGGTTTTCCGAAACTGCAAAACAAGGTTGGCTTTTTTTTTTTTTCTCCTCCTTAGAGGGTTCAAAGCTTGAAGCTGACCACTGCAAAGGCCACTTGTCACATTTACTGAAAATCAACCTATTGATATCACAGCTGAAAATATAAACTCGACAACCAAAGCCCATTGCACAACGTAGACTGCGTAAGAGTTAAAAATAGATTTGACGTGCCTCCTACCTGCATAATAAATATGTAAGTTTCAAGTGCTTTAATTCGATATTCACATTAATTAACAATACAATATACATTATTTAAACTACAGTAAATGCAAGAAGAAAAAGGGTGACACCATCTGGAAGCACAGTTTGCTTTTTTTTTCCCTTTCCAAGGGCTAATAATGTAGTTTGAATGTGATGACAAGCTAACAGCTCACCACATTGCAAATGAAAAAAGAATTCTTAAGGTGATGCTCAAATATCTAAGTCTGTAATGAAGCACAAACCAGTCTTCACTACTGCATGACATGGCACACAGACCATTTACATACTCACATTTGAGATACTAGGCACAGTATAATGAATTCAATACACAGCATGCACACAGCACAAGCAACGTTAATCCTGCCTGCCATTTTAGGCTTGCAGGAGTAAGATACATACTGCAGCACAGCTCTGGTAAGGGAGGAGGCAGGGGACAGCTCACCTTAAATGCAGTATCTGATTAATGTTGTAAGTGACATTGCGTATCAGCTACAGAGTCTTGGTTCAACTGGGTGGGAGGGAACAAAGAAAATTGTCATCAACTGGTGATGCAAGATGAGCTCCAGTCACTAACACTGTTAGCAAACTCCAAATTCTACAACGATACAGTAGTAGGCATTTCAAACTCTTATCAAAATCTGCTTGTGCAATGGCTGAGTTGCCTGCCGAGGAAAACAAAACAGTCTTCTTGCTTATTGGAGAAACGCTGCATCCACTACAGCAACATCCTCTTGATGCAGAAAGATTTCACGTCGCACATATTAAATCCTGAATGCATTTGCTGTGCTTTCTTAATTTTTAAGTTCTAGTATTTAAAAATAAAATTAAAAGCCAATGATAGCAAAAATAATATAGCTAAAGATCTAATGTTCAGACAAATAAAACATTCCTTTTTCTCTCCTTCCTGTTTTCTCTCTTTTACAGTCCATCAAAATCCTGAGCAGTATTGACAAACCACACGAGCACCGGGTCTGACTGCATGATCAGCTGTCTGTGTCTACGCTACACCCTGTTAACCACAAGCAGTGTTAGAGCTAAATATATCTGCAATGCAGAAACAGTAGGTGCTATGTGGTATACAATTCTGATTAGTTTTAAGATATTTTTCTATCCTCAGATACAACAAATAAAACAAAATTTGCTGCTGATCTCTGTCAAGCATGGTATCTGTCAGACTTACAGAACATAAAAGCTATCCTAAGTACACTGACCTAGATAACACTAAGAAGACTTAAGCAGCGTGCAAGCATACTCACTGTCAAAGCAAGGAAAACGAAACAATGATTGTCTAATCAAACTGAAAGCAACAACTCACTAGCACAGTATAAATTCCAAAATGCTACGTACTGTATATGCACATCTCATGTTATTGGAAGACGCAAAGCTCCTTTGTTTTTTTTTTTTTTTTCTCGGCAGCTTTTCTTAGCTACGTTTGCACAATGACATTCTGACATCATGGAGGTCAATGCAGATACTAAAGTGATGTCGTCTTGAAGAAAAAAAAATTGAAATATAAAACCATAGCTGCAAAGATGATAATAATAATAATGATAATTAAAAATTTCACATCACCTACTTAATGTCTTTCTATTACCCTCTGAGATTAATAGCACATACGTTGTTCAGCCGCATACGTTAAATTGGTATCACCCTCTGCAGAGACTGCAAGAGTAATTGTAGGAATTAGATTTTTGTAAATGTCAAAAAAAGGGTTATCATCTGGAAAACTTAAAAATACAACAAAATATTTTGCATGTATAATGAAAAATACGCAATGAGAAAACTGCCAATCAGATTTTTTTAAATGCCTAATAAGCAAAATTTTCATTGTCACTCTGTCTCCAGAAGGAGAATGAGAGAACCATGCTGCAGTTTATTGTAACCTGAGTTACCTTCCCAGAAGGCTAAACCATCAGGTGAGGTAAAACAAACCATACGATATACCTGTTTAGAGAGTAAAGTCCCCCCCACTGTGTCGGTGACTTCTCTCAGCTCTTTATCTCTCTACCTGCAAATACCGCAAGACGATATCCAGCACAAGAACAGAACCGTCAAGATTAATGTGTTAGCTCTAAAAATACTCCACTGAAAGATTTCCTTGGGTAACCATTGTTTACCACATGTGTAAGTAAATCTAGATGGTTTCTGAGCAATTGCAGAAATAAACAGCTCTTTGTGAGGCCAGATTTGTCCACAGAAGCGCTAGCTTTCATTTGACCTGCCAGTATGGCTGAGGAAGAAAGCAGCCAAATTTTCAAACACTTTTTTTTTCCCTAGGAACCTGTGTACATGATTAATTTTTTTTCTCCATAAAAACACCTCTTTTTAAAAGGGGAGACTAATACCGAGTATTGTATTAAATCAGAAAATGTTACACAGCAAAAACTAGGCTGCTGTATGTATGTATTCACTTCTTTTAAAAAAAATAGACAATATTATTTTGCTTTTTTCCACATTTTTTTTTAATTATTAAATAGGTATCTGTTTAATTTGGATGTTTTTCTTTGGGAAATTATTTGGCATTTTGCTCTCTTTCATTTTAAAGGCTGGGAATGAGATGTTCCTAACAGTCAGTGCTTTAAAATATTCAGAATCCCCTTCCATAAATAGCACATCTGTCACAGAAAGGGAATCCAGCCAACAGAAAGGCAGATCAGACCAGCAAAAACAACTGCTATTCCAATGCATGATTACAAAATAAGTTTGGATTTTAGCAAGCCTTTATTTAGATTTTTTGTTTGTTTTGAGGTTTTTAAAGTTGTCTGATAATATAGATGCCACCATATATAAAATTAAGAATGTTAAATATGGATTAATTTTGAGGGTTTTTAATGTTAATCTCTTAGTCAAATGTATATTGTCATATTAGTTTAAAACCATGGCAAAGTTCCTATAGATTTCAAGAACAGAAGATTTGGGCTATATGGAGCAGTTTGTTAAAGTATGATATTATAATTTCAGAAGCAAGTGGTAGTTGTATTTAAAGACAATGATTTCCAGCAAAAGACTGACTTCAGTGGAGTCTCAAATAAATATATCTGTTGCTGTATTCTTGAAGTCAGCATTCTCATTCACTCAGATAAGTAGTGCTTTGGGACAGACACAACAATGTGATCTGGGTTGTGTGATTTAGGAAACATTAAAAACCTGCTGTAAGTGAACACACCAGAGGAATAAACATCCCACACTGAACAGGGAAGTGACCTTGTCCAAATCTTTATGTGTATCTCTTGCTTTAATGGGCCATTTTCAATGCTTAGTAATAGTTTTGCAGGCTTAGATTTGCAACGATTTTGCTTCAGACTCAACATCATTTCAGCTCAGAAATCAGTCTCTAAGTCCTTCTATAATTGTACAATACATGCCATAGTAAATAAATAAATTTTTAAAAGTGCACTTGTATGTTGCACAAAGTAAGTCCAATTTTTCAAGGTTGACATACATTAATACTATATGTTACTTCTCAGTCAGCAACTTGGATTTAAGTCTAACATGATTTGTGCAAAACTGTTACAGTCCCAAGGCACTGTCTCACTTGAATCCTTACGTCCGAATTCCCTGCATCTGCAGGGTCAGGACTATCTCTCTCCATGCTATAAGCTTGTGTTGGTTCTGTATTCAATCAGCTTAAAGTGAGCCTATTTCAAGTATCCACACTGGATCTCACAGGCTATTTGTGCTGCAGCCTTTCTCACTTTCAAGCATCCTACTTGTAAACACGCTTCCTTTTCCTTTATTTATCACCACTCGAGTGCAACAACATCTTATCTCTCCTCATATTGCTTATCAAAACTGGCGAGGAATGAAGAGTTCCAGCATTACTTTATATTGAGCATTCTCCTCATGGTATATGTTTTTTTAGAGGAAAGGTCCTAGTCCTCCACATCAATCATTTGGCAAAAGGAGGTAGAGTGTGGAAAGAAAGACTTGAAGTCCTTAAAACTGTACTGATTTTTGTTGCAAAGTATTGCCACACCTTGTCTTCCTAAGAAGGAAATACTACGGGCAGTCTAATAGTCTGGGAACTTTACAAGCACTAAGCTTGTAAATATCTGGAGGAAGACTAGGCAACTTTGAGAAAAAAGTGAGAAACACTTTTAATTTTATATATGTCTGTCATATAAAGCTCATTTCTGTCTTTCTTTGACAGTGGCCCAAGCTGGACCAAGGGATTAAACTGTGCCTCCATCTATAGAGAAGACATGCTGCATGTAGGACTTCTGCTTAATAGTAGTGAACATGTTTAATAAGTGAATGAACAAACACACACTTGGGTTCACTCCCACCTTAGTACTTATACTTTTGTTTCTTTTGTTTTTAAAATTGTTTGTCAAATAAATGAGCATCATACAGCAATCAAGGGACAGAATCAGCTCCAACCCTCATGAAACTGTAGTCAACTGGTGATACCATCCCTGCAAAGCAATGACAAGGGGACATGAAAGACAGCTGGGAATCCAGGGTGGGTGTTTCTAAAAGGGCATTCCAGAACTGGCTACATCCTATCAGCAAACCTGCTCTTGGAATGACTCCTTCAGCCTCTGAATTTAGCTGCATTAATTATGTTTGTCTCATCATTCCACTAGTGCCATTGCATAAAACACATTATTGATGAGCACTCAGTTTGAAATTCAGAGTTATTTTGGAGAACAAAAAACCCACACCCTTTATCATGAACTAAAATTCTCTGACCTAACACACTCAGGAAAGCATCCATATACCCAGACACTGAGCCTAGTAATTAACCTGCTGCTTAGCTGCCTTCCATCCAAACTCCTACTGCTACATCCTATATGAAGAAGCTGCCTTCTTCAGTACTGAAACCTTAACTAGTTGTTGTTGGGATGTAGAAAACAAGGCAGGGGAAGAAAAAAAAGGACTGATGGTAGAACCTCCACTCCAGAGTTTACTGTGCTAGAGCCAAAGTAAAGCACATTTATGCTTATCCAGCCAACATACCCTGGACTTCCTTGTGTGTACACATCTAGTTTAAATTGCCCCAAGGATACAGACTAACTCAACTGAGTGCTGACAGTTTTCCCAGACTTTCCCACAATTCCTTCTGTGTCTCTGTGTGGCTACGAAGTTTTCCATTATTTGCTGGGACTGAAAACAGTTGTTCTTTGTTATTCCTATGAACAATTTACACAGCTTCACTTTAAATTGTCACACTCATATAAACAGGCCATCAAAAATAATATCTAAGTGATCTAAGATGCAACTTTAGACTCTTGCTCTTCCTGTTAGATAGGACTTTTCCACCTGAATTAAAAGAGCAGCATTTAAAGGCAATTCCTTTTATAAAAGGCAAGTACTCTCAATCTAGAAAAATAGCAAGTACCTGAATATTATTAAATGTATTCAGATATTCCCTTGTATCAATGTGTTATGAATATGCATTAAGAAAAAGCATAGGCTTTCCTACACTGAAGGATCCCAGGCAAGTCATGTATTAAGATACACTGAGATGCTGGATGGTTTTTCGTGAAATGCTTCTAAGAGCCACTTACAGTCTAGTACTCTACAAACCATAAATTTTTTAAGTATAGAACACCTGAGATTCACTGTAAACAAATGGCAAAGAGAAGGTTTTAAAACACTGTAGAACTATCCATGGAATCTCAAGAAAATGATACCTTGGCAGATATTTGCACTCATCTTTATAGGTTGTATTTCTGTATAATGTGACACTCACAGTAATTAGCAATAACAAGTGGCTTTGTCTTGGTTTTTCTCTGAATAGTGCTTTAATTACTGATGAGCATGATCACTCCTTCTATCTCCTAAGGCGCTACTTGCTTTCTAAACTGCTGCCAGACACTATGACAAAGGTTTCAAATTTCTGTCTCTTCTCACTCCTGGCTAATTCACATGATTAGTGAATGCAGGTATTGTATTTTTATCAAATTTACTATATCCTTGCCACTTTTTTTTTTCTGTGTAGAAATCATCACAACTTGCTTGTGTTGATCAGCTCAACCATGTTCACATCACCTATTTCTTCCAGTTTCAAGGAGAAAACTTTTCTTTTAGAGAGTAAGACTCAAAGATTTGATATGGAAAGAGTTTTCACTGAGTCACATAAAATCCTGCAGAGAGATTACAGTAATTTTATCTGAATCATCCTTCGTAATACTAGATAGTAGAGACAAGAAGGCAATAAAAATTAGGTTGGTAAAAATAGGTTGGAAAAAAAGGAAGTTACTCAAAGTAGCCAACATAAAATCTATTCAGCCATTTTACATTTTCCAATCATCAAAAAATTTCTTTGAAAAACACATGATTAAAGATAGTTCTGGAACATAAGACTTTCAGAAGAACCAGTCTGTGAATGTGATCTCAATTATTGTTGGTTTTCTTTTTCCATAAAGTTTTATCAGGGACTGTCTACCTATTTTAAAGAACAAACAAGATGAGAATAACACACATTTCTCATTATTAAAAATAGTAAAAAGTCACTTGTGAATAATGCAAGTACTGAAACAAGCAGGGGTAGGAAGCTGATATATGTCAGCAGAAGAGAAAATAATTGAAGTCCCACAAAAGCTGTTTAGCATTTGATAAAATAAAATGCCACATAACAGGACAGAGTAATCTCACTGGCTAAAACCCATGTGTAGAGATGACTGCCTCACAGCTCCAAATAATCTTACAAATGTAGAACCAATGCAACCAAGAAATCCATTTCAGGCTCACATGCTGATGCTTAGCTGTCCAATATGCTGCTAAATGTGGGCTGCTCTTTGAGGCCAGTAGATCTCAAACCATTTCTCCTAATTAGTTAAGTTGTGAAGCTTGTTCCTTCATTTCTTTCTCTGCTCCTGACAAAGCATTTGCCTTCCAACTTTTAACCTGGTATGTGTAACCAACACCCAAGAGCATCAACAATGAACCCCAGATCATTTCCTCCAACAGTAGAATGAGATTTGTCTACTCCCACTCTCTTCTATTACCATTATTTCCACACCTATGGCTATTTATTGTCCTGACCAGACAGGTACCTCATATTAAAAAAAGTTGTTCTACAAATCACAGCTCTCTACAGTCTGAACTAGTTCAGCCAGAACTGAGGTCAGTGTAAATGAGGGCCTGTTTAAAGAGCTTTCAGTCCTAGATCACTTACAGAATAAATTACATAATTTCTCTCTGCACAAATTCCACAACTCTTCCATTCGCAGAACTGAAACTGTTGTGATGGTTTGAATAAACCAGGAAGAGAAATGGACACACTAACAGAAAGCTGTATCCCATTAAGTCCTTCAGAGTTTCAATGAAATTTTAGGAGCTGGTGAGCAATGGTAGTGCTTTGTTAGAGTGCTGAAGTACAAAAGGCTCTATTAACAATAATAATACACTTTTACAGCATGTTTTATCCAACAATCTCAGAGATCATTACAAACATTAATTGAGCCTAACTATAGCCTGTGATGAATTAGCATTATTATGCTAATTTTATGGATGGAAAGAGAAAAAGATGGAGAGGTTAAGTGATTCACCCAGGAATAGAACCCAGCACCACGTGCACAAGGGGGTTATCCCAACCAAGAATTGTTGACAGACTAATCCAAGTGGGATGTCAGATACAAACATTACAAAGCACTCCCAAAGCCATGATGTAATTGCTCTGAGGAAGTGATCACCAGCAAGGGCAAAGTGTTGCTGTGGATGTACAGCAGGTAAATTTCTTTCACTTGTTCATTTACTGTGAAACTCTCACTGGACCTTTGCAAGATCATTCATAAGCACCAAGAATTTCTTACTGTTTAGTCTGATACATATCTAAAAGTAGGAGAATATTTTGAATAACGGTCATGAGGCCTGAAGCAGTCATCTGTGTTATTCACATCAATTATGAGTTCAAAGAAGGGGACAGCATGACAGTATCCAGTTTCTTTAAAACATAATGCTGGATATAGAAAGGAGGACAAAACAGTTAAAATAATAAAAAATGTCTCCAAGTTCCATTCCAGTATCATCCAATATTTTTAGCTCTTGGGAAAAAACAAACAAACAACAACAACCAAACATTTAAAAGCTGTTTTGGCTTCCTCTTCTTATTGAGTGTCCTGGAAAACACTTAATCTGTCACTCATTAATCTTAGTCTGATTTAATGTATCTCACAATAAGAGCTACAACAAAGCTGCATCTTTGCCAAGCATCAGAGACTTTATTTCAGACAAAAATAATCCTTTGCCTTTCTTCCACTCTTTGTACCATTCATCATTTGCTACTTATTTAACACGGGTAGTTTGTTTCATGTGCCTGCTTGGTTTTCTACTTTTAGACTGTGTTTTCAATGAGTCCTAATTTCCATTATATTTGATACATTTTGAAACATTATCATTTTCTAGAATATCACAACCTTTATGCACATGTGTCTTCCTAGTCCCCAAAAAATTATTTTAATTAAGTCCTTAACATACTTGCCATTGTTAATAGCAGAAGAAAGGAAATGTTCTCTTATGAATATCAAGGAGTAACTAGTAATTAATGAAAGGTATTTTCCTCCACAACATATGAAGAAATTATTGGTGATTACCATTCTCTCTTTTCATTAATCTTCTTAAAGGTTTCTTACCTGCTTATGCTGAATATACCTTTTATTTGCTGGGCAGTTCTGGCTCTGTCACTTTATATGAAAGGTTTCCCTTCTTCCTCATTTCATAAAAATTAAATTACGGTAACATAGGAGCTGAACAGTACAGATATAAGCAAATCAACTGCAGCACCAGTTTAATCTCCATTTCCATCTAACCACAAGCTTCCCTGACAGCAGCATGGTCAATGGTGGGAGCTTTATCCAGGAGATTTCACTTAGTGCCTTGAGGATTCCATAAATTTACATCTTCTGAACACTGCAGAGATACCAGTCATGACATTACTTCCATGCTGATTCTGACAGAAGTTGACATTTGGAAAGAACAGTCAAAATTATGAGCAGTAGAAGAGCCCAAACCAGGCAATCAGGACTAACGGGGGTCAACATCACACAACTGAACAAGCAGGGTCAGGCAGAGAACACTTCTGTTTTGACCCCCTCCGTGTTCAATATGAACTGAAAGTAAACCCTGAGCCCAGGATCTTTGGGTTGAGATGAATATTTTTGTTGGTCTAAACAAACACAGATCCATCTACACTGTCAGTTGTAGGATGTAATTGCAGCAGCTCTTTAATACCTGAGCTAATTTGAGTAGTGACAGAAAGGAAGATACACAATTGCTCACTTCAGCCTAGGCCAATCACACAAATTCCTGGGATCCCAGACCTAGCGGAATCAGTAAAATCCCTCATTTTGGTGATCTTCCAAGTTTCCACAAACACTTGAGGCTGAATCTGTGTCATTCTTCTCAACATGTGGTGTTTGTTCTTATTCCAGGTAAAGGGTTGCATCCATTCTTTCAAGAACCAACTGCATCACTTTTGTTTGTCCTGGTTCACTGCCTTGCTGTGCAAACACTTGTGCTGGCCCAGGGAAAAGAGGTAGGAACAAATAGCTGTGCCTGGGGAAGTGGTGTGACTGCCCCTTTTGGAAAGCAGCTCCTGGAAGAACTGGCACCACCTTCTGTGCCTGCCACCTCTTAACACAGACTTGCAATTTGTTTAAACTGGTAGGAGCCAGGCAGAGATCCCACTGCTCCCAGTGCCTGGTCCTTATGAAGGCTGGCTGCTCCCTAGGGACAGGGAGATAGATGGCAGCAAGCAGAGCAGGTGGCTCACCAGACACTCTCCACCTGTCCTGAAGTAAGGACAGGGCAAGCTAGGGGTGGTAACCAGGGTCAAAAGAGGTCATCAAGCAAGTTCGTGACAATGAGGCAGGTCCAAGGTCAGGCTGAGAAGTCAGTCTGGGTCAGATACAGCCCTGTGACTGACAGGCAGGTCTGTGATGCCAGAGCAGAGCTGAGGTCAAGCCAGGAGTGGTCCAGCCTTGTGATCTCCAGTCAGAACAAGAGAGAGAGGAGAGAGCCAAGGTCAGGCTGGGAAGTCAGTCCAGAGGTCTGAGGCCAGAACAGTCCACAATGCCCACATCAACAGGCACAGATACAGACACAGATATGGCTGTACAGGGTAGAAATAGGTATTGAATGTAAACAGAGCCTCTGGGCCCATGGGTAGGGCTGTGGGGGAGGCCAATAAAGGCTTATTAGTGTCATCAGGGTCCAGACAGTTCTACCTGTTCCTCTTCTTGTGGCCTGATCCTCCCACCCTCCTCATTCTAGCTTAGTGCTTGTGAGGCTGCATGTGGAGTCAGAGCAGCTCAGGAGGAAACCAATCCTCTTGGTAAGGTTATTTCCCCACACTGCTGTGTGAACACCAGAACTGGTGCTGTGGCATTGGCTGGAATGTGTGGCTCAGGGCTGAGAATCAATAGACACATGGTAGATGTGGCAGTGTGGTCTAAGTGGGGTCTCTGCCACTTGTGAAACTACACTCAGAATCTTCTGGAATAGTACAGATATGAATTTTCAGATTGCAATTACCTTCTAATGTAAGAGCAAGTGTATTGCAAGTGTCACTGCTCACAAACATCATTATAGAATTATTTTTTAATTTATATAGCTCTACTTGATGATCTATATGCAGCTAGACTAGATGGCTGTTGTGGGTCCTTCCCAGCTGAAATATTGTATTCTATAGACACAGTTGTGGATATCCTTATATTTGCCTAAAAGTAGTAGAAGACAGCCAGTGTCTCTAAGAGCATAGTATAGGCTAGAAACATTAAAATAAAGGAGAACCAGTCACAAGGAACAAGAAAGGGAAAAGGAAACAATATCCTTTTTTTTTTTTTAAATCAGAGCTTGTTTTTTCTTACCACACTCTGTGTAATAACCCAGCAAGGGAATGCAAATTAACATTCATGGTTTTTTTTTAAACAATAGCCTTTGTGTTCTGAACCACACTGACAAAACAGAACAATACAAAAACAACACGATCACAAAATCTTTTTCCAGCAATGTGCAAAACAGTTTTGTTGGAAACATCTAACTGTGAGGGAATCTGTTTTGGAAAGTAATAAGAGAAGTTGGAAGTCCAACTTCTCTTTACTCAGTGGAGAATATATTTCATTTTTTTCTCAAGCTGAATTTCAAACTGTTACATCACTGCAAATCCCATGAAGTCAGTATGGTCCTGGGCTCTAGGTCTAGGCAGCCAGGCTGAGCAGATATGAGCAAGGGCATAACTTGATTTCCAGAATTTTTGTTATCAATGAAAAATGCACTGAAAAACACAGTGCTTTACAGTCAGAGACCTGACCACTCACTGTGCTTGCAAATACAGAAAACAGAATGTATCATCTAAACCTATCACCTTTTGAGTTGAAGACACTGAGAGAGAGTATTCATGATACTTGATGCCAGCTTTACTTCTAAGTAGGAACACTAAAAGGTAAAAATACATGTAAAAGCATGTTTTCTCCTGAAAATATTTAAAATTTGGAAAACTAATCACACAATTGCAGTTACTGCTGGCAGATGTCAGCTCCTGTGGAAAAGAATTTATCTGCTGCCCTATTAAACTGCTGTGTAATCTCTATTTAGGCCCAATTACTGCCTTCAACCCACATGTGTAAAATATTCCAACCTATCATTACATGTGGGCAGAACCACATGGCTTGACAGGCCTTCCTAGGTGTTGAAAAGCTTTGCAGGACTGTAGAACATCTATCATGAAGATGTCACAAATGACTGGTACACAGGCAGTGTTTGGCAGAGGTACTCCAAGTATAGGAACTTGAGAGTTCACCTGCTCCAAGTATATCCCACTTCAGGAGAGAGGCTGGGCATAGCCTGCTGTGGTCCAGGACAGCTCAAAGGGTCTCACTTAGGACAACTGTTTATAGGGCTGCAGATGAGTTGGCTTTAGTGATAGTAATTTTCCATCCTGACCACAATTAGGGTCAGTGACTTTCTTTGAAAGTTTGAGAATAAAAATGTTGTTTCACTCAAGTTGTTGTTCAGTCTTGAAAACTAATTTTCCAAGGCTACTCTTTGAAAAACAGGAGTTGACAGAGTTTCTGATAAGTGCAAGAGGAGCTTAGTCAGGTGCTGTTCATCAAGGCCGAGGCTTAATGGGTGTTTCTGAGATGACAGTGCAGCCCAAGGAGTGGGGGAGGATGTACCACCACAGAAGGCAACCTTGAAGATAAACTCCAAAGGTGTTTCTGTCTACATTCTCTGAAAAGATAACCACCAACAGCTGTCACCACTCTGAAATCATCAGAAGATATCCCCTCCAGTAACAGCGGTGAATATTCAAATTAGGAAGCAATACCAATCATAATCCACTGAAGGGAGAAGGATCACCACAAGGACAATTGGTTTCTGTGTGTCTTCTACACAGCATGCAGCTCTCAGCCATTTTCAGCCTGTGGTTACTCGCTGTGGGTGAGCAGGTTGGCTGCTGCTGCTTTTTGAGGTTCTGTGCCACTATAAAATGGACCAATGTAATTTTACAAATGCAGAGGAAGAGCAGGGACAAAATAGTGTATTTTATGTTATGCATTTAAAACATAAAAACACAACAAAGCAAAAGTAGCTTAAGAGACCATTTTAGAGTTGTCATAAGGGATAAGGAGAAAGTCAGAAATTAGCTACATCCCTCATTAGCTTATGCCTACCTGACAAAGATTCTACTGACATTGCCTCTTACTTTTGTAAGAAAGAGCTGTATTGGAGAAAATAATTTGATGATTCTGGAATGTTTAGTTTCTTGTTAAATATAACATGATGAGCATACTTGTTTGAAAAAGTCTGTGGTTACCTTAGCTTGTGGTCTACAATCATCATACTATGATTAAACTGCATAAAATCTGGTATTATTTAAAGGTTTATCAATTGGAATGTAATTCCACTGCAAACTCTGCCTTTGAAAGATATCTAAATTACTATTGTTATAACAGCCACCATCAAGCTGCATTAGTGACCGAACTTAAGACCATCTGCTCCTGGGGCTATAACCCAAAAGAAGTCATAGAAAGGAAAAACATGAACTGCTTCCTGATATTCAGGACCTAGGGCTTTTTGTCAGGACAAGTGCTTGTGAACAAGACACTTAGAAGAGAGACCCCATTGATCACTCAACTTGCGTTACCAGAATTCTGTAGAGATGACTGTTTCCACCACTATTCAGGTTTCAGTTTGCGGTTATTCTAAATCTGGTCCTGTACTTGCAGTGCAGTTAAGTGATACTCAGAACAAGCCGTGTTACTCCAGTCTTCACACAGACAGCACTTTTTTCCACCTGTCAGCTTGGGCTTTCCCCCACCTCCCTGAAGCAGGACTCTTCCAATCTCTCCTGCTCTGATTCAGCCCTGGGAATAACAAGGTAAAATAAGAGAAGCAGCAATATTTCAAATTATTTACGGTGAAAAAAATATTAATAATTCCAAGTTTTATTTTCCAGTATTAGTCTGGAGTAATTTTTAGATTCCATTGCTAATATGGAGCTATGGTATTATATAGTTTGTTTTCCTATTTTTACATAGCAATTCAGTGAGGTTGAAATGCGTGCATTTCTAAAAGACCCGTTCAGGAGTTGTGACTGTACAGATTAGACATCCTGTGTTGTTTTTGACATCCTGTGACGTTTTCTTCACGGAGCTCATGGCTTAAAGAAGCGCTCGAGCGAGGCGGCCCCGAAGCGGGCGGCGGGCCCGGCCGGGCAGGCAGCCCCCGGCTCCGGCGGGGCTCAGCTCGCACACAGAGCTCGGGCTGCTTCTGTTTCCCGAGCCGTAACCTGCATGCCGCTCTCTCTGCTATACTGCGACGCAGGAAACCTTTAACCTTTTCCCCCATCCTACCGAAAATTCAGGGCTCATTGCAAAGTGGGACTCATGATCAGCTGGCTTTAGTTTTCAGTATCTGTGCAAACTGTGCTGTACGTATGACAGTGGTAATAAGCCAAAATAAAGACTTAGCTGAAAACAGCTTATCTGCTGCCTGACCACAGAAGAAATTGGCAAGTGGTTGGGCTCATACTTCCTTTTTTTTTTTTTTTTATTTTATTTTTTTTTTTGTACTTCAGGTTACAAAGAGCGCTCTCATTGGCTCATCTCAACTCACTGCTAAATAAGCAGGTTTTTACTCCTTTTTCATCTGCTTGTCACACCTGCAAAAGTAAGACCATGTACACAAGGCCACTGCTTTCAAATTTAAATGTCACAAGTTGTGCATGTCAATAGGTAGTGAATGGTACAGTAATGCAGCAGTTACTGAAATTTACCCTGAAGTACAATGTAATTTTTTTCCTCATTGCAGCATTATGGGATAGGATTTGGGGATCCTATTAGTAGGAAGTGTATTAGCATTTATTTTAAAATAACTTCTAGCTTCACAGATCTATATCAAAGCTAAAAGCAAACATACCCTTTAAAGTTAAACATTAAAAGGCAAGCGAACACCAGATTTGCTTTCCTTCAGTTTTATAATAATTTAAAAGCTGACAATTCATTTTCTGGTGTACGTACTTACGTGTGCATTTCATACTTATGTGTGCTTTCATGATCTCTTGGAGTTGACAATGCTGGAAAATTTTTCAATTAAAAATTATTCTAGTTTTTCAGACTTCTATGTCTAGGTAGCCTCTCTCAAAATAAATCCCCAAGGATTTAATTAGCTTTACCTTACTTCAGAAGGCAACCTCTAGACTTTCCAGAGCATACAGGGAATGTAAGGAAGAAAGAAGTGAAAAAATACACGTCCTTTCCTCAAGTATAGCAATTTTTGTGGTCCTACAAGAACAATGTATCAGCATTGTTAGATCAAGAACTCATTGCTTTATATACATAAACCAAAAGAATTTGTGTTCCTATTTTTTGATGTATTTAAGAATTTAACAGTAAAAGGGACAAATTCACCAAAAAAAGGTAGTTCACTAAAATTGTAATAAAACTTCATTGGTCTAAATGTAATGAGTAAAGAAAGAATAGTGTACATCTTTTCAGATATTAAAAACTGTTGTGAAACTTGATTCTGCAAGTTGATTTTCCATTTGGAAAGACTGTTAAGCGGAACTTACTTTACTGCTGTTACTTGCCTATCTAGTAATAGTTACCTTCAGACAGATTCATCGTATTCTTTGTAATCATAATTTTCACTGTCAGTAAAAGTAGGTTTTCATTTATTTTAAAATCCTGGTTTAGATTTCATTTGGCAGACCTGCAGTATTCTCACATTCCAAGTCATACTCTGTCTTCTGCTTGATCTTGTTTCATAGCCAGCTTCATAGTAGTAGGGTCATAATAACAAGAATATTAAAATTGTTAAAGGATTGAAGCAGTTCAACTTCCCAGAAGTTCCAGTCAGTGTCATAAACTTTGTCCAGGAATATCCAAGACTTTCTTCTTTTTACAGTCCTGATGATCTTAATTTCTTAATTTTTCTTAGTGGAAATTTAGAATTTTACATGTAAGATCACTCACCTAACTCAGCAAACTACATAGCTGCTGTGTCATAAATGTTTGCCATGTGGTGAGTAATTGCACCAAGTCTTTGCCTCTTGAATAGCTTGTTTTGCAGCTCTTTGTTTCACTGACCATAAACCACAGGGTTAAAACATAGTGCAAATAACAAAGTAAGGAGGGCTGTAAAATAGTGCTTTCATGGTGTCTTCCAACGGGTGTTATAAGAAGTAGTAGAAGGTGCAAACTCAATTGCAGTCCTTGAATAATGATAGTTTTTCTGGGCTTTTTATTTTAGATATTTGAATGGCCAGCATGTTTTTCTTCTCTGCAGAAGAGGCAATAGTCAATTACAATGATGATTATATAAACTACAATTAAAACAATTCCAGCTGCTCTGAGAAAAGTAGCTCCAGGCAGAGTTGGCCATGAGGTTCTGTTTTGAGTATACCTTGAGGTGTTTCTTTTCTGCCTTCTGTAAGTAATAGGCAAATAGCTTTAAGCTTTGCTATAATCCAAGCACAAATGATGATTCACTGAGTGTACCTGTAGTAAATACTGCAAGATATTTGCAAGATATTGCAAGATATTGCAAGATATTTACTGCAAGATAAATGCAGCAAGATACCGGTGAAGTGCCATCAAAACAAGAGGCTTTCTGCCACTTGCTCCTTGTACTCCAAACATTGTCCATATTACAGCTTGTGGAGTTATCACATTAAGTACTTGTACTGTTTAACAGATTGCACCATGGTCACAGAGGAGGGAACGACAGCAGGTGATGGCACAGGAGAAAATACTGCACTTATTTCTTCATTTGAAAGCATTGTCAAACTATCTCTGATATTAGCAACTTAAATGAAATAATAACAATGTAATCATAATCATCTGTTTAAAGGAATGGTTTTTAGTACATTTTCTATATGCACTGATACTGAGCATTTTCCCTCAGATGAATTACTAAACATGTCAATGATGTTTAAAGGGAGCTCCCAGGTCCTGTAAAAAAAAGAAAAACCCAAAGGTATCGTAATTTGTACAGGAAGCTTGATGCTATTTTTTCCCACAACCAAGTAATAAGCATGCTTAGCAGATATTTACAATAAGACAAGCCTTCCTAAACACAAGTAGCTGATTTTGCTGTAACATGTAATATATTGGTTTTCATGGCTGAAAGAATATCATACTAGAACCTCTAAAGCATGTCTTTAACTTTCGCCTTTTGATGGCCATTTAGTGGACATGTAAATATAGAGAGTAAGGAAATGAAAAGTATCCTTATAATAAGGATTGTTTGCAAATCATTTTGATAGGCAAATTGATTCACAGAGTCTTGGAATGCATACAGTTGGAAGGCACCACAGCAGGCCATCTGGTCCCACCTCCCTGCTCTAACTGGTTCATCCCAGAGCACATGGCGCAGAATTGCATCTGGATGGTTCTAGAATATCGCCAGTGAGGGAGACTCCACACCCTCTCTGGGCGTTCTATTCCAGTGCATGGTCTCCTGCACAGTGAAGTTCTTCCCCATGTTCACATGGAACTTCCTGGGGATCAGTTTCTGCCCGTTGCCTCTTGTGCTATTGCTCAGCACCGCTGGTCCTTCCTCTGAGCAGAGCCTGGTCCTTCCTCTGAGCCCTCCCTCAGACTTGTGCACCGGGTGAGGAGCCCTCGGAGTCATCTCTTCCCCAGGCTGAGCAGCCCCAGCTCCCTCAGCCTTGCTCCAAAGAGAGATGCTCCAGTCCCTTCATCATCTTTGCAGCTTCTGCTGGACCTGCTGCAGGAGCTCCACGTCTCTCTTGTGCTGAGGAGCCCAGAACTGGACACAGCACTGCAGATGTGCCTCACCAGGGCTGAGTCAAGGGGCAGGATCACTTCCCTTGAGCTGATAGAAATGCTCTTCCTAGTGCACCCCAGAATCTCATTGTCATCTTGGCCACAAGGGCTCACTTCTGGCTCATGGACAGTTTGTTGTCCCCCAGGACCCCAAGCCCTTCTATACAGAGCCACTTTCCAGCAGGCTGGCTCCTACCTGTCTCAGTGCCAGGGGTTATTCTTCTCCAGGTGCAGGATCCTGCATTTGCCCTTGTTGAACACCAGATGGTCCTCTGCCTACCTCTTCATCTCCAACCTGTCAAGGTTCTTGTGAATGGCTGCACAGCACTCTGGCCATTCCTCCCAGCTTTGTGTCATCAGTGAACTTGCTGAGGAGGCATCTATCCAAGTCACTGATGAATAACTAAATAATACTGTCAATAAGTTAAACAATACTGGGCCCTGCATCAAACCTTGGGGGACACCACTAGTGCCAAGCCTCCAACTAGACCCTGTGCCACTGATTACGACCGTCTGCCATTTCACCTGTTCTCAATTCATTTCATACAACTCCATGTGGGGCAAAGCAAGAACAAACAAATGAAGAGATTAAGCTGCTTACTAAGCCCTTTCACAAATATTACATTTTCTAGAAAAACAAGGTATATTCCTGATTGTATCTATCTCCACTTAGTATGACATAATCTGTGCTGAGTGTTTGCTTTCAAATACCCAAACAGATGTCAGTTCTGAATAGTATTTGTGGTAAAATTTTAGTCAGCAGGATATGATTTTTTATTTAAAGACAAATTGAATTTGCCAGTTGTCAAATTAAAAAACTCACATATAAAAAAAAATCTAAATATAAATATTATGTACACAAAATCTTTGGAACTGTTCAATTGTATCAGTTCCCCATTGATTTAAATGCAGTCTTAAATGTTGGGTTTACTTGAGGTAAGTTTTAATTTTTTTAAATGTGATTTTCAAGCATCTTTAGATGCTCCCTGCATTTAACTAAAGTACACATTACT
Organism: Chloebia gouldiae; assembly: GCA_003676055.1. Classification (NCBI taxonomy): domain Eukaryota; kingdom Metazoa; phylum Chordata; class Aves; order Passeriformes; family Passeridae; genus Chloebia; species Chloebia gouldiae. Next base: position 3,855,636 of record QUSF01000034.1, on the reverse strand, counting down.
GCAAAGACTAAATGTAATACTTGAGAACAGAGACAAGCACCCAAAAAAACCCCCAAACCAAAGAAGATATTTCAGAGGGAAGGAGGGTGCTGTAAATAATCTATAGAGTCTCAGGTTTGTCTGTGTGACCACCAATTAAGAAAGTACTTATGTACACAAATACCACAGTTTAAGCACTTCCAAAGCAGTTGGGTAATTTCAGTGCATAAATCCTTTTTTCAAAAGTCATATAACAGCCTTGGTGGAAGCTTTCACTGTGCTCATGGCCAGCTGTCACTCAGCTGTTAGCCATAGGATTCCTCCTGACAAAGTTTCCAGGCTGCTTTGGAGAGCCCAGTGACCTCATTTTTATTACACCGAAAACCAGCCTGTGCTGGTCTGTTGGGTACCAGCAAGCCACAATGCAGGTACTACATATAATTTCTTAATTTGGCTTAACAAAACCCTAGAGCAGATTTTCCATAGTTCACCTACAGTCATCTTCTTCCAGAATACTTCTGAATACAAACAACATATGGATGGGGGAGAGTCAGTATCTTACTAATTCTGCGTGGTTCAAAAAGGTGACATAAGAGTCTCCATGGACATTTGTGGCCTTTGGGCACATGGAGAAGAAATAAACATTTAAAATTATCATGTGGGCTGCAAAAGGTCTGTGGAAAAATACAGAGTATATGAAGTTTATTTTGATGAAAGTGTCAGAGAACAGAGAAATGCTATTATTTTTCTTTTGTTTAAACAAAAGGGGCCAGTGACTGCAGCTTCCCTCCAAGGGCCTGAATCACCACTTCCTGTGAACTTGTTAGCACTAACACATCACTTCAGAGCTACAGCTCCAAAGCATCAAACTGCTGCACACAGGGCAGCTTCTGTTTGTACAGAGCAGTCACTGAGCTGCAGTTCAGCAGCGATTTTTGTGTGCTGCAGTGTCTGGAGTGATTTTTGAAGTGCACTGCATTATAATGAATCAGCCTTCTGGTTTCCTACTGTAATCTGTTTAGCAAATGGTGCATTTAGCTAATTCAGCCATATATATATATATATATATATATATATATATATATATGCATGGTAGGCACTCAGTCTTCCCTTTATTGTGCAGAATGATTAACTCACTGAAAGGATGCATTAAATAAGCAGCAAACTGCCATTGTTTTTGTTAGAATTCTCAGAATAGACATTGTAGAATTAAACCACTGAGTCCTGTGGTTGTCAGGGGCTCTAGAAAGTCAATTTTATATGTGCATAAATAAGGACAGCTTTGCTTAGTCATTCCTCTATCAGTTGGTAGTTTCCTATGTATGGGCAAAAAATAACAGTGGTTAAAGGGTCTTCTCTGCAGTTTAGATCTGTATGCTGATTAAGATCAGTGTGCAAGATGTGATAAAATTTCAATTTATGAATTTTTACAGTTCTTGTAACACAGTCATGGGGCCTGTTCACTCAAGTCTTCATCTTGCAGATTTTCCAATATTACAAGAGCTTAAAGAACGTTTGATAGGAAGTGAAGCCTGTTTGTACATCAGCAATGTTTCTACATGGACCTAATGTTTCATTTTAATAGCACCACAGACTTAATTTTGAGTTTTTATTTAAATTACATGGAAGAAAAATTATTTCATTTTAGCATTTATACAAAATAATAAACCCACAATATATCAATTGTATTATTTCAGGCACTGCCCATGGACATTACAATGATAATATATTGATAAATAAATTAGGAGACATTTAAAGGAAATCAAAATCAGATTGCCACTCCAACGTGTCTTATACTATCTTCTGTCATTGCTACATTCATTAGCTTTCAAAACTCCAAACTAATTTTGACTAAATATATCTAGAAATATTTAATAATTTGCAAGCAGTATTTTGTCACTGCTGAAACAAAAGGATTTTTAATACTTAAATATTTAGTGGCTGAAGTGGTCTGGTAGTGTAAATCAAAAAGAATACACACCCAGCAGAAGTAAACTCCCCCTGATCAAGAGGGGCAGTTCGATCTGGCATCCAGGACCTCGTGTTCACCAGCTGCTCAGTGCCCTGAAGTGTCCCTGTCTCAGGAGCCTGGCTGGCCCATCCTGCAGCCAGGGCTGCTGCAGTGTGACATTCAGCAGGTGGTGGCTGTGACAGTACTGACTGCTGGCAGTGCCAGGGTGTCACACGCCTCAGCCCCTTTGTGTTCCAGAAGAATGAGGGTTTCCTTACTCTCACAGCCCCATCACATCCAACAGCCCCGTATGGATGTCTTGGGTAACTCAGGGTGTTTTAAAAGGCACACAAATGGAAGCCTCCGTTTAGGAAACTAAATTTCACCCCAAATATCCCTGCATGAGCAGCCTGCTGCTCTGATTCTGGCCTGCTTCTAACTGTAAGCCTGATATAAGAGAGACTTCAAGGAAAAAATGTGGATTACATTGTGAGATGCTAGGAAGGCATCACTTGCTAACAGGTCAGACTGATGTTCAGATAAGGTATTTTTAAACTGTCTGTAACACCACAAAGCTGACTGAATCTATTCTGAAAAAAGTATCCACATGATGACAGAAAATTATGTGTAATTCTAGCTAAAATAATGGGCTCTCTTCCACTGAAGCCAAAGGGTTCTGTTGGTTTCAATTGGACAGGACTGGTTTAAGGTGGAAGTGTGGGAATTGATGCTGAATGCTTTCTAGTCTGTTGCAGTTTTATTCAGACTCATGAGAAAGAATGTTGTTAGCTATAGGTGAAATGTTAAGAAGATAGGACATATTCAAAAGTATTTTGATTTTGTACCAATAATCTATTCAAAAATTTAAGAAATATCATTTGGGGAAATTTCACAATACAAAAAGAGTATGGGAACATGGGGAACTTAAAGGATGAGAATGATGAACTAAAAATAATTCAGAAGTAGGAAAAATTTATAAATTTGAACCTACTGAGGCAATATTTAAAGACATATATGACTCAAGTCTTAGGGTGCAGCCTCACTGAATAATATCAAGAATAATTTTCAAATATGTCTTGCAGAGTTTAAATATGAAAGTATATTCTCCAGAAATAGTTTTTCTTACTACTGAGAAGAGTAATCTGGTGTATCCCCACTCTTTTGATGTTTAACTACTGGGTATAGTTTTATTCTTTCAGTGTAACACAAACTGTAGTCTTAAATACATCCCTGTACTGATAAGAGTTTCACGTAGGGAACACCCAGACTTTTATTTGGAAAAGACAAATTTTAAAAACAGATAAAACATCAATTTCAGCAGTACACTCATGCCTATCAAACCCTGATAATTAAAGGAATATTATGTAACTTGACTGTGTCTTCAAAGAAAGTTAACTTACCTTGTATTTTGTCTCTGTTCAAATTGGAGTACTTCTTGTATGTTTCATTCTCTGTGTTGCTAAAACATTGCTCATTGTAAAAGAAGAAGCAAGAGAAATTAAAGAGAAGCAAAAATAGAGAAGTTACTTGGAAACCAAAATGTCTACAATGTCATTACATACTCAGAATGTGAGTCATTCTAGAGGCATTTACATTTTTTTATGCCATCAAAAACTCAAAAAGTAATAGCAAGACATATAAATATTGCAATAAATACAATAAACTCACAGCAACCGTAGATTTACTGTGGCCTAAAATTTTACAGAAACAGAAAAAGTTTCTGTAAAAAATCGCAGCTCCCCTTACTTAGAATGTAATTCTTCTAATTAATTAGCTGTGGTAAAGAGAATACCTGTTAATAGCCTAAGACATATGGTGCACAATTTAGCTGCTCTGATTCACAGAAAAGGGAACATATACAGTCATTGTCTTTTTGTTGTTGTTATTTGGAATGATATTTTATCACTGTTATTTTATTATCACTGATATTTATTACAACTGTTATTTATTATCATTGATAGTTTATTCTTTGGGTTCTCAACATGTTTGATAGCATTTCTCTCTAAAAGCATTATAAAAATCCTTCTTCCACTCAGGTATAATAGGAAAGAAAGTAAGATATTTTGATGTTTTTCTTGAGGCATGAACTATACAAACTATTTAATTGCATGCAGGTCACTTCAGCCAATTTAAACAGCTCAAAGGCAAGACTTCAAAATTGTTACAAATTTTTTTAAGAAATGCCTAAAAATATTTCAGAAGTAAAATATTTTAAAATGCTTTAATAATGGAATATTAGAAGCAATATGAGAAATAGGGACTATAATAGCCCATGGGAAATAGACTGATTGATACAAAACCAATACCTGGTAAGTATAGACAAGCAAGATGAAGGGTGTGATTGAGAGAACATCCCTCCTTCTACACCAGCACTACCCATTCTCACTGCTTATTACTCAATTCTGCATCTCAGATTGAATCACTGCTGTTTTTATGGAGTCCTATGGTCTTCCAGACCAGGGAGGGTGAAGAGAGCATCTTCTATGTGCTGCAGAAATAAATATATATAAATAATTATGTAACTGAAAAACGAACTCACCTTTAATGAAAAATCATTCCTAGGAGTCTCTTCTTCACTTTTGAGAATCTCTAATGTATATTAATTAACTAATTCACTTATATAGTGAATTTTAACTGTGGAAACAAAACATAAGTGGCCTGGAAAACGTGAGTGAACCAACCAAAAACCCTCCAAATTTTTCATGCAAATTTTGGTCCCAAGCCTTAGAATGACAACTGCCTTCCCCCCAAACTAGCTGTCAATAACAGTCCTAAATAGGTAGCTGCAAGCTGGTATTCTGGGTAGAAAACAGCAGCAACCAGGGATATCTGCACCAGTACATTTTGTGTAATGGCACTGGGAAAAACATGTCTCCTATGTTCTCTGACCTGTCCTCGAAAGCTCCTCCTTTCCTCCAACCACCAGAAATCAGCAGGCAGAATTTCCTTTGGCTGGTTCTTCATACTGAGTGTACCTTGTGGCTGTCTCCAAGCACAAGTACCTGCTGAATCAGACTGACATAGTTACAACCCACTGCATTTTGTTGATACTTCTCAGACAGGGCTTGTGACTTAAAAGGGGCTGCAACATGCTTTCAGCAAGACCACAGTGGGCTTGCAGGCTTTGGGCTTTTTTTTTTAAATATATAACTTTCTGAACTAGAGGTAATAAAATTATTCTGGTTCCATAGAATGCATAGAGATGGATAGAACCCATCTTAGAAGCTGTATTATTGCTAGTTCTGAGGGGAAAAAACCAAACAGACAATATGCAGCTTATGACCAGCAGAGAGGATGGGTGCCCTGCTCTGTCATGTTATTGTCCAACTGAAGATTCTCAGGGTACCATTACAACAGGCCAGGCTCTCTGGGTGACACTGAGCTAAGACTGCAGATCTGGTAAGGAGAGTTGCAGCAACACACAGATATCTTTCAGCTAACATCCTACAAACAGCAGCTGCCAACAGCAAATTAGTTGATGGCTCTGTGCTGAGGCAGTGAGCAGGGCTTTTCACAGCACAGCCCATTTGGGGTGCGCTGTAATTGGGGTTCAGTAGGTGTGCGGCAAATTCAGGAAGTGCAATTTGCACCTCTGCGCCAGAAACGGAATGAGTCAGATCCTTGAAGCTTCAATTTCAGCTTTGCTGCTGCCTCCTCATTGTTCTGACTAATAGAGTGATTTTATACCCAGCTAAGTATGGTAAAAGTCAGCTGCATGGCCTCTGGGTTAGAGCCAGCTCATGCTGGCGTCAAAGCTAAAAGACTCCCACAGATTTCAGGGGAGCAGCTGCAGGGCACTCCAGCTACCTGTAAGCAAAATTATTAACTACATGAGAAACACACAAATCAAGATACATTTAACAGTACAACACACCACATCAGAAGTCATTAGCATCTCAATGCTTAGGTGTCAAATTTGAAACATTTGAAAGAGGCCAGAGGTTCGGAAAGAACAAAGCAGATGGACATAAGACCTTTAACATGTTAAAAACCAATAAACTTAAAATAGGCAGCAACTTTAAATGCAAATCTAGCTCTCTAAACATATGAAAAAAAAGCCTAGAAAAATGCCCTGTATGGTTGTGGCCCCAAATGTCCCAAATTACTGCACGTCCCAAATGCACTACGCTGTAAAAAGTCCTGCCCACTGCCTCAGCACATACTTGTCTAACACCACAGGATCAGTGTCCTGTGTTAATTTGGTATGACCTTGGTCCTGGGCAATACTGAAACCTCTCTCTTTCATGAGACTTTATATATACACACTGGCACTTTTCATGGTCAGTGCACACATTTACAGAACACAGGCTTCTTTCCAATTTATTTAATTACTTACTATAATTAAAGTATTTCAAAAACCATTTTTTACTAATGGGTACAATGTTTTTTCCTTCTGTTTATAAATTAACTTCAGTAATTTGTGAAGAATACAGAAGGTGAAATTACTTAAAATAATGTAAAATTTGAAAGATTTAGTAACAGTTTTATTTCCTTGCATTCTCCAATTGGAATCATGACTTGGCAATGCATTTGATAACTGTTTTTCCTTCTGATCTTGTGCAAGCCAAAACCTTGATCTGACAAAGGATATTGTGAGAGCAGTTATCTAAAACTGCCTGGAGCTCTGGCAGAATCAGGCCAAGGGCCTTGATGCTAACCCTGCAAAAAGTAATTGGGGTTTGCAGTTGGCTATTGGCAAAGTAAGATTAGATTTGGTTCTGTAAGGCTGTTGTAACTCCAAAAAATGAAGACATCATCATTTAATAGTGTTCCTAGTTAGTCCACAACATTTTTTTCTTAAAAGGTGAGGATAAGGTCAGTGGTGAGACCCAGCTTCTCCACCTCTCCAGAAGAACTGCAGGGAGAAAGACCAGGGTAATTTGACACAGAGATCAGACTTTGTATGTACTTGCTGTACAGTAGTCTCTAGTCTCAGAATAGTGCAGCTGACAGCTAGGATCCCTCCTTTCTAACAGATGTCAGGTGTATTTCAGTAAATATCGAAACCATGGATAGCTTTCTGAGCCTGATGTAAAAAGAGAGATTCTAAGATTTCCTGCATGCAATTTATAACCTCCTTAGAGGCCCAGATTATCAGCCTTGCCTGCCTATCAAGCACTACTCGCTTTTTGGGTCAAAGAAGCATCAAAATGAGGTCAGAGGACGAGCTCATTATTTCCTGTCTTCTGGGCAGTCTGCTCCCAATGTTTCTTGGCTCCTCTGTGACGAACGTGGCATTGTTTGTGAAACAATGTCATGTTTTAATGATTTGCAAAGTACTATGAATCGTGCATATTAAAGATACTCAGAAAGCATAAACAGCTGCTATTTAGTGCAGCAAAGTTTTATAGAATTTCAAGGATATAGACTAATTATGTGTTGAACAATAAGCCCCCATTATAGCGGGCTTACTTAACTAGCCCATCAAGACTTCAATAAATTGGCAATAGCGTGAGTGAAATTAATATAGGATTCAAAAATATTTTTAATCTAATTTGCTACATCTGAAGTAGCAATATTTTCAGACGGATCTTAGTTAAAGTCCACAAAATAAATATTAAAGAAACCTCAATGTATACCTGCCAAATAAACTTTCAGAACCCATAAGGGGTCTGACCCCAGCGTGACCCGCTGCCAGCGCGCGGGCGCTCCCGGCGTCACTCCCGCCCGGCACCGCCGGGAGCGCCTGCCCGGGGTGTCCCATCCCGGCAGCACCCGCGGAACCCCGCGGAACCCCTCGGAACCCGGCGGAACCCCGCGGAACCCGGCGGAACCCCGCGGAACCCGGCGGAACCCCGCGGAACCCGGCGGAACCCCTCGGAGCCCCACGGAGCCCCGCGGAGCCCGGCGGAGCTGCGGCCGAGGCTCCCGGCGCAGCCCCGCCTCAGGCGGCGCGGCCGCTGCGCCACGGCGCCCCCTGGCGTGGCGGGCCCGCCATGGCGCCCCCGGCCCGCGCCCTGAGGGAGCGCCGGGCCCAGCGCGGCATGGCGGCGAAGGCGGCCCCGCGGCGAGCGCCGCCTCACAGCCGCATGGCTGGGAAAGGGCTGCCGCAGGCGCTGGAACGTCATTATCTTTAGGGACACTAAAACGTTGTGGTCACCTCCCCTTGCAGGAAGCCTTATTAAAAACTAATTATTGCTCCTCATTAGAGCCGCATTACAGTTCTGTTAAGAAATACGTTAAAAGATATAAAGTGGCAGAAAAGTCCGGCCATTAAGAGTATAAGCTGAATAAACTTTCCATTTTTGAATAAAACCTTGAGAAGACGGTCTGCAATATTTAACCTAAAAGACAGTGCACCTGGTTGACAGAAATCATCATCATCCCAGTGTCAGGAGCACGTTAACATTTCTGATTACAAACAAGAAGTGCTTCTAAAATGATTGTAGAGGTTAACAATAATTTCCTTCTTTAACATATAATAAAGTTGTAGTAAAATAATATTTGCATTCTCTATTAAAGCAACTCTGCAGACCACCAGTTGATGTGGACTAAAGAACATTTACTAGTTTGTTTTTTGTATTGCAGCCGTCGCAACAGCAGGACCAGCACCTCCAAATTCTGCCTGGCCACTGGCAGCACCAGCCACTGGAGCTCGAGTCCATTTCGAAACCAGGGCGAAGTGAACAGCTGGCTCGAATGAACGCCTGGGAGCCCACACCCACTCTGTCCCTCAAATAACAATGTTTGTTGCATTCTTATTACGCTGAAAGGAAAGCAATAAGCATTTGGGAAAACCACATCTACAGGCTGGTGTGTGGGAGGACATTACGATGTTATCCTGTACAGCAATCTCTTACTTCTCTCTCTCCACTTGATAATAAAAACAATGGTTGAACAAATGTCCCTTTCAAGCTTTGCTCCTCTGCTTTTTGTTCTCCGTCACCCTCCCTAAAACAACACAAACTGAGCCGGTAATAGTTTGGCAGATTCCAGACTCTGGAATGCATTTTCATCAGCCCATTTCTATCTGAATGGAAGTGCAGGGCTGCTTCAGCAGCCACAAAAGCACAAGAGGTCCCATACATCCCTGTGGCTCCTCTCATGCTGGGAGAATTATGGCTATGGATAGGAGTCCATACTGATAGCTCTGCCATCTCTCCTGTGTCATCTCTCTGCACACCGTTCCATCCCCCTCCCTCTGTGCTACTTAAAGCAATTACAACTCGAGTGACTCATTACACCACAAGTCTTGGAGTCACTCCCCCATACGAGAAAATAAAAGCTCTCCCTCTTTTCTATGAGACCTACTTTCTTCTGATATTTGAGTGAGATGGTGGCAACCCAGACAGAACTGTCATCCAACACTTCTTCTCAAGTAGCTTTTTACCCCTTCGTGACTTGGTAGGAACAACAAATACACAAACTCAAACGAAATGGAACTGGAATGCTCCCAGTGACACACAGTGCCAGACAGTGACTTGCAGGTGGGGAAGCGCCCCTCCCTGGAAGATGAAGACTCTGAAGTTACCTACATGTGCATCGTCTTTCAGATTCCCTTGAGCTGACAGCTCCCTCACCTACCTGTGTGAAGTTTTAGAGGCAGCAATGAAGGGAAAGAAAAGTACTAATAGAGAAAGTGAGATAACAAGAACATAAATAAGCTCAGCAGCAGAATTAAAAAATCAAACTTTCCCCTGAAAACAGCAACAGGATTCTAGCCAAGAAACAATGGTCTTGGTATACTTTGGAAACTAGAAGTAGAATAATTAGAGGCATATCTTATTTAATCAGTAATACATGAGAAATATTTTCTAGCACCCTAATTATGGATTTAGTCCTATAAATCTTTACTTGCATAAGAAGTTTGTACTTGCAGTGAGTACTAAATACTTGGAAGATGTTTATGCTGTTCTTTAAAAATTTGTTTATTAGGAGACTGAAAAAAAAGAAGTAGATTGTATCATCTAATTATGAAAAAGAGGATACACATCACATCCAAGTAATATGGCACTCTCCTTCTTTTAAGGTGAACACCAAAAATGCTGAAAACATTTGGATTAAAATAAAAAGTTTATAATTTAGGTTCATGTTTTTTTACACTGAGGATCATTCTTGGCAAATACCAATAAGCAAGCTGCTCCTGTTCAATATAAGTATGATGTACTGTAGTTCTGAGATTGAGCTATTTATAATCTTTACTGCTTTATTGTTGTTTTTAAAAGTGTGTAGATATATGTAAATATTTACACATATAAATATTTTACAATCCATATAATCATTTTAAAAACAGTGCACTTGCAGAAAAGTATTAACATGAAACCATATATTAAAATGCTAGTCATATAATATTTATGTTATACATTAAATACAAATTACTGTATATTTTTGTTTAGAAAAGCTTTCAGGTTCTGTCAGCATTATTTGATGGCTTACATATTGAAAAACGGAAAGAAAATTATTTTATTATCCTCCGCTAGAGGGAGAGAGAGCAGCTCTTGTTGCTGGGCAGATTCTGCAAACACTTTCATTCTGCAACATTTAAAGCAATGATGTCAAGTTTTGGGGGGAAAAATACCCGAGCAATTTAGTTCATTATATTATCAAATACGAAGTAACTCCTAAAATACTGAAGACTTGAAATCTAAAATTTCATTGCTGCTAGGTTACTTTCTGGAATTAGTACTACACCAAGTTGATTTCTTTAGACATCTATGTTGACATATTTATTAAAATATCTGAAATAAATAACGAAAGTAGTATAAATTATAATAGTTACTAATGATAACAAAACAAAATTACCTATATTGTACTTTCGATTCTGTATTGGATAAGGAATATTCCTGCAGGTAATGCATCGTTTTCACAGCTTCCTTAGAAATCAGATGATTTCTTCCACCCAACAAGTCACCCTCTATCTCAGAAGGTCAGAGAAGTCTCACCTCCCTAGAGACAATTTGTTCACTGTCGATGTTTCCATTTCACCTAAATAACCTGATGATCCAGTCCATGGTATCCACACAAGTGTCTGTCGCTTTCAGTCCTCTGGACTTGTTGCCCTGCTGGTTTGCAGTTTGTGGTAGGGTAAGAAAACAAGAGCTGGTGTCTGTGCACTCACAGAAGGTGTGGGAACTGCCCCAGCCCACAGAAACACGAGACACTGGGTTTAGCTCAGAGTACTGAGCAGGACCAAGTTTCTGATGCATTTGTAAGGTCATTTGGACAGTGGGCACAGGATGCACAGCATCTAAAGGACAGCCACGGATGGCACGTAATCAAAAGCTGAAATGCTACTTTCATTTAAAACCCACTGCAGAAAGAGTACAGAAGAAAGGCTGGGAATGGTTAATATGTCAATTGTCAAAGTAATAATCTAGCACTGGAAGTTTAAGTGACCTTGAAAAGTTGTAAATATTTCTTTATATACAGTGACATGGACAAACTAAGCACAAGACGACAACTGTTTGGTTTGTGCTCATATAGATTTCAAAGGAAGCCCTCTGTTTATGGTTCAGGAACATCAAAAACTTAACAAGGAAACACAAACCAGGCCGTAATACAATGTTTGAATTTAATTCTGAAGTTTATATAATGCTCACAAATAAAAAATCCCATTAAATATATTTCTATTCTGCAGTCCTGTTTATATTTATTTAAGTTTTCTAAGGGACTTGAGGCAGTTTAATAATACATTTCTTTTCTCTATCTCTGTTTAAGGAAAATTGTAGTTATTGACAGTACAAGCACTATGGAGAGATTGAAAAAACCCCAGTGAAACAAGCAAATGATATTGGAACACTTACTGAGAAGGAAGGAGTGGCTCTATCTTAGACACATAATGGCAGCTTTTGTACAAACAGTTCTGGCTGAGCTGTCACAGAGATCTCTGTTGCAGGATCTCTGGGGTTTTTTGGCCTAATAGAGATCAGTCACACTCCAGCTCTCCAAAACAGCACGTGCAGCTGTGGAGAACACGACAGCAGCAGAACACTCAGCACACCCTGGCAGCTTCACACAATGTGAGAATCACTGCTGCAGATGACCTTATGAGATATGAGCCACTGATGGCACACTGCAATTTAGTTGTGAGCTGAGGAAGTCACCTGCTGTAACTTGGCTGAAACATTTACAGCTCTCAATTCAATGGAGGACAGTGTATGTGTCTCCTTCTGTCTCTAATCATTGTTTACCTGCTCTGTTCTCATGAATTGTAACACCATTGCTGTTCTGGTGTTTAAAAAATACCTTTTCTGGAAATATGTTGCTTTGGGATTTTATCCAAATCAAGCTATTAAAATGTTGTGTTAGGATTTCATGAAAGTTTTGATATTTCACAAACTGTTTATAAAGAATGTAATACTATGGCAGTAGTGCTACAGCAAATAAAAACAGAAACAGAAAGGAAGATCACACAGTTCAAATTAATCTCAGAAAAACACAGTGTTTACAAGCACAAATGCTGTTTTGTATTATGTTTTTAAAATGTTTAGAAATCAGAATATTTTTTACCAAAATGTCTATCAAGATAAGCATGAGGAAAACTACAGAACAAAGTTACGTATATATTCTAAACTTTCTGTATAATCTGCATCAAACCCAAATTTATTGGTTGGCACTAGACACACGCAAAACATTCACTTCATACCCACTATAGTAAAACATTTCAAGAACAAAAATTTAGAAAGCTATTGCACACAGATTAACACTGTGATTTGAGTGCCATACAATCAGAGATAGCCTTGGTACCACTGAAATAAATACTTGAATTTATATTTACTAGTTCAGTGCTAATTTGACCTTGCAGGAATTTGCAGTTAATTCGGTATATTTGCAACAGGTGCAACCCACAACCAAGTCATGCACTGCATTCCCTGAGATCTCTTACATGCCCAGATGTGACCCAGAGGAAGTGACTGCAGTGCCAGTGTGAGTCACGTTGGAGGCCCCAAGCTCTGTCCCCACGCAGTACTTCAGATGTTCAGCCAGCTGCAACCACACCCTTAAGCTCACAGGTTTTAAACCAGAAAAGCGAGATATCACCATGTGCAAAACATGTTACTGTTACAATTGCAGTTAGGACTCAGGATTTTTGCTGATAAGATAGTTTATCTTCCTTCTCAATATGCAACTTTGATTGCTAACGTAGAAAGCTGAAGTTAAATAACACCACATAAAGGGACTGTTTTATCACCTCTTCTTTTGTTTTGTGAGCAAGTGTCCTTCCTCCTGTGCTGTGACTTTCTGAATTAGGGAAATAACTATAATGAGTTGCAGAACACACATTTGCCTGTGGACGTCTTTATCTATAATGTGGAAATGTAGGTTTGCTGGTGCTGCTGCCACTGAAGAACTTAAAAGTGTGTGGGTGGCAGCAGTTCAGTTCTGAAGCCGCAGTCACCGTACATACTCCTACCCATACAATGCACCCTGCCAGCTCTTTAGACTTCTGCAACTCAGTATCCTTTTCCTACTCACTTTCTCCCTTCATTCTTGCTACATTTATTGTGGAAGGATGAGCCTCCAACCTCTCGCGTGAGGCAATACTCGGTTTTGCTGGGAGAACTTCTAATATGAATCTTGACAAGTCACGGATAAAATAGCCTCTCCACTCTGAGGCAGGACTGTTAACTACTCTGCAGCATCCCCAGCTGCTGAGAAACATTCTTTTGTTCTCTTAATACAGCCCAGGAAACTCACATTTTTCACCACATATACAGAGTGTTTTTTACACAACTTAATTGAAATAGGGTAGCCTTAGATAAATTGGTGCAAAGAAATTGTTCCCTGAGGGTGGTGAGTCACGGGCAGAGGGTGCCCAGAGAGGCTGTGGCTGCATCATCCCTGGAAATGCTCAAGGCAAGGCTGGAGGGGCTTTGAGCCACTCAGTCTAGTGGATGGTGTTCCTAACCACAGGAAGGGGTTTGAAACTGCATGATCTCTAAGGTCCTTTGCAACACAAACCATTCTATGATTCTGCACTGTCCTCCTAAAGGATCTACGAAGTTGAACAGGACCTTCTATATCTGTAGCTGATGTAATTCATCAGCTCTTGGAGAGAGAAGAGAGAAGAGAGAAAAGACAAGTAGTTATTCTCCAAAAGGAAATCTCCATGCCAGCAATGATAAAAATGTTGCTTTTTCCTCTACTTTCGAATTCCATTCCCATGGCCTATCCTCAGTATTGGATGAACTTGAAGATAGCAAATTAGATCATTCTTTCCCATTTGAGTAAGACTCTGCAGCTATCATGGGAGTAGGCAGGGGAATTGCTGAAAATATTCATACTTGCTCTGAGTATTGTTCGATAATGTTGTTTTGGGGTTGAATCCACCAAAGATACCAAGGATTCTCTGCAGACAGGCAGTGGGAAAAGAAGAAAATATGCATAATTTCTGTTTGGGAGTCTGGACCCACCGAAATGTAGAGAGGGCACAAGCTTTTAGGGTGTTGTAAGATATTTGTACTACTGTGCAGTCTCTATGCCAAATGATAATATTAGGTTTCTTTCCTTTTTGCCTTTTTACCCAGCACCAATGTAACATGCCCTTACAAATATACAGAATTTTTCAATCACCCAAAGAGGCTTATGGAAGAAAGAGGAGGTAAAATCTATAAATACCATAAATTATCTTTCTTTTAACAGCAACTTGTGTAATGAAGAATTGGCCAGGTCATTTGGTGATACTTTGTACTGGTTAAAAGTTCAATGGTTCAACAAAGCTGGGAGAAGGATTTCTTTTTCTGTTCTGTATCTTGCTGCTGCAGCAACCAAGCTCCATTTCAAACCTTTCCTTCCTCATCCATCACTAAAGCACTGCGACTTCATGGGAAGCAGCGTGGCAGCTTAATGAGAGCTTTAGGGAGGAGTGATCAGCACTACAGCAATAGTAGAGGAAAAGTGCTGGGAAGATAAATAGCACTTTATAGTTTTATAAGTATGCATTTCCAGAGGACTGAATGGTCTGTGAGATCTACAGCAGAGCTACCCTTTTGAGCAACGGGGATTAAGCAGTGCTTGAAGCTGAAGAGTATGGTCTGGATGAATGAACTGCGAGATGGGTTAAAACTGCATGGAATCCTGGGCTTGAAGAATAGGAACCAATAGGGTGTTTAGTTAGTGACCAGTACAAGCAGAACACTCAGGGGTCAATACTGGCACCAGAATTATTCATTACCTTGATTTTAGCTTGAATAATTATATAGGATGCACCTGCAGCAGATTTTCAGATAACTCTAACTCAGAAGGGGTGATTTCCAAATCAAATAGTGGAGATCCAGTTGAGAGGCCTTTGGAAAACTTAAAAACGGAGGCAACACAAACCTTACAAAGTGAAATGAGGAGTGCAAAGGGAACGCATGCGGTTGAATAGTGCCAGGAACCAGTGCAAGCTGCCAGAGCAGCAGCTGAAGAGCATGTGGGGTCACAGTGGACACTAAGCTGAACACGAGCCAGCAGGGTGTTTTCACTGGGAATAAAGTGAACCACCACCTGAGCTACATTAGGAAGGGAGCATGGACAGCAGAAGAATGGAGATTATTATCCCTCCTTACTTAGCGACAGAGAGTCCACACCTGGGATAATGTGTCCAGTTTGGAGTTCCTCAATTCAAGAAGGAGTAAAGAAACAGGAGAGGGACATCCAGAGGGCTGATGAGATGGTAAATGGCCTACCACATACAACTTGTGAAGAGATTTAGAATAAATTTAGCTTGGTTTGCCTGGCAGAGAACAAAATAAAGGGATATATGACAACAACCTGAAACTACTCAAAGGGGAATGGCAAAGATAATTGAGCTGGACTCCTCTCAGTAGTAGCAAATGGCAAAACCAGAAGGAAAAGTCACAAGCTGAGTCCTTGGAGTTGTGACAGGATGCATGTGATTGTGCATGACTGGTGCTACACAGGAACATACTGCCCAGACAGGCTGGCCAGTCTCTATCCTTGAAGGCTTTCAAGGGCAGCTTAAGCAAGGCCATGACCGACCTGCAACACCACAGGTCGCAATCCTGCTTCAAGTGGAAGGCTGGACAGGGTGGATCCCAGAGATTCCTTCCAACCACCACTTCTAGGACTATGCTGCCCGGCGACCCCCAAACAGTAAAGGAAACTGAGTAATCAGTTCTTCCTACTTCTGCCTTCTTCCCTCTCTCCCTCCATTCCTCTTTCCCTCTAAGTTATATTATGACATCTAATTACCTTTATGTTTAAGGGACTAGTAAAACATCCTTCCTTTTCAGTTGGGGTTACTCTGCTTGCCATCCAAGCATTTTACACAGTAAAGATTTCTAAGGCACCAGAGTCTGTCATACTTTGTTTACCTCTTATTTTACTGGATCAGGCACCTTATTCTTCTTAGCTAAAATCGACAGACTTTTTCTGATACCACAGGATTGTCCTCTCCATTCTTACAAAATTGACTTTTTTCTTTACTGAACATAATTTCTACTCTTGCTATTAGACCTGCACAGTTTAGTGGTTACAATTTACACATTTATCTTCCCAAGGAACAACATAAATCCAAACCAATAGCCCAGAACCACTGTGGTGTAAGAACCAAAACTGCTGAAGCAGTATGACACAGCTGAGTGAATTCTCCATCAGATCAAATCTCTGTTGGCACAAGGATTTAGGCACATAGGTGGCACTCAGGTACTGGAAGCACTGGGTTGACAGCCAGTCAAATCTGTTTCTGCAGCAGACTTAATAAAGGATGTTAGCATGTTAGATAATTCATAAATCCAAGAGTATGTGTCTCAAGCTTGAGTAATAACACTAGTTGATAAACAGCAAATTTCAAGTGCCAAGCCCCTAGCATTAAGCCTTTTAAGAAATTAGACTCCAGTCAAAAAGCTAATGTCAAGTTATGAATTAAATTCTGGGATACACTGCTGGGCAAGGTATTATTGTAAAAGATGAAATCATCAGGGAACATGTGTAGTGTAGAATGACACATATTTGCAATGCACTATCACAGTCTTCTTAAATGGAAATCTAGTTTATGAAGAAGACAAATAAACCTAATCACAAGTCTCTGACACTAAGCTAGTTATTTATTCTGTAAAAGGATTTCTTTTTGAAGACTACAATGCAAGGTAGTTTAAATTTTATGTAAAGATTGAAGTCCTAGACATGGTTCATAGTCTGCTACACACTTGAACCCAACCCAGATAGAAGTGTTTCATATTCGTATATTTGATAAATTAGATCCATAATGGATCAGCACATTTTTAATGAGAAAAACCAGATCAGACCTGAGTTTATCAGTAGATGGAGGAAAGAGTCAAGCAAAAATGCAGAAAAAATATTTTAAAAGCCCCAAATGAATATTTTTAACCCTCTTCTGACCATTTCTTCTCTAACAGATTCTGTGCCACGTTTTGCACGTAGGCAGTATGTGTAACACAAAACATTCCTGTTGGCCTCTCCTCATTTTGTCTTCTCTCAAGATATTTCTTATATTTTCTTGAACAGCCTTCATTTCTACTACTCAGTGCACTGCTAGGACATCAAGAATCTCTGAGAATGAAAGTTATGTGTGGTGGCATAAGGTGAATATACCTTAGCTTGGGTATATTCACTGCAAATAGAGCAACAAATTGCAGAATGTAAACCTCATTAATCAGGTTACTTAGAAGGATCCAACTGAAGAGCAGATACTGGTCTGAAAAAGTAATGCGCTTTTGCAGCTCTTCTCCCAAGGGTGGAATATTTTTGAAACTTATTTATTGTGCAAATAAGGTACCATACAGTGAAACTTCCCAAGCTGCATTGTCAGGGTGGTTTGGATACATGAATTCAACCAGCCACCCTGAAATAAACACATTCAATTGCCGTTAAAATCTCGATACTGGCTGATTTTATTGGATCATATCCTCCAGCTCTCTGGGATGTAAATTTCCGGCCATAACCTGTGCAGCAATAAACTTCGTTCAGCCACAAGAGTGTGCATGTGAGAGGATTGCAAATCTGCTCCGCCAAACCAGAATTAGCCGGTATCGCAGGAATGAAAGAGTGTGGAGATTTGAAATTGCAGAGAATGGAGACAAGGCGGTGCAGAGGACGAGCTGCCTGGGGAGCAGGAGGCCCCAGACCGGTGCCACACTCCTATGGAAAATAAAACCCAGGGTGGTGAGCAGGGGCGAGGCTGAGCCGGCTCGGGCGCGGAGCGGAGCCGGGCGCAGGTGGACACCGGAGCCCGCAGCAGCCGCCGGGGTCCCGGGCGCGGAGCAGCGCCGCGGGTTGGGCGGGCAGCGGGACTCGGTGCCGAGGCGCTCGGGGCCGGCGGCGTTGGCGGAGCTCGGCGCGGTGAGTACCCCGGGAGGAGCCGGGAGCCACCACACGGCAGCGGCACCGGCGCGGGAGGGGAACGCGGAGCGGCCGCGCCGCCTGCGGCAGAGGCGCGCCGGGCTGCGCTGTGCGGGACGATGCTGTCCCGGGCTGTCCCGGGCTGTCCCGGCGCGGCTCCCCCGGGGCCGGGGGCGGCGGCCCCTCGGAGGTGCGGCGGAGCAGGAGCGCGGCTGCCGCAGCGGGGTAACTCGCGGTCATCCTTTGTGCTCGGCGGGCGGGCGGTGCCGCGGCCGCGCCGCCTCCAGAACGCCGCCCCCGCCGCCCGGCCCCGCCGCAGCCCCCGGGCCGAGCCCCCGCCCCGGCCCCGGGACAGCCGCGGCTGAGCCGGCCCTGCGGCAGCCCCGCGGCCCGGGCGGCGGCGGCCGTCCCCGCCCCAGCTCTGCTCCGCGTAGGTGAAGCGAACTGGAGTGCTGGAAGGGTGTCGCGTGTGAAGCTCCCAGAGCTGTTCTCCTGGGAGAAAAAAGTACATCCCCTGCCTTCGGGCTGCTCCCGAAACAGCCCGTACAAAATAGAGGTGCACGGCTGATGCGAGCTGCCCACGCCCGTGGGAGCAAGGGGAGAATTCTGTCCGCTACCTAAGCCAGTTCTGCTGTGCCCGGGGACGGGGCTCCACGCGTGGGTCACACCGGGGCACAGCAGCACCGAGGGGTCTCCGGGGAGGCCGCCCGAGCAGGGCTTGGGAAACATCCCTCGGGGGGGGGCAGCAGGGCAGCACCCCCGGTCTGGAAACGGAACTGCTGCCGACTTCATGCAAACTTGTGATCCCGGCAATTAATTTAGCCTTTTAAGCATTTAATTTCCCTGATTTTGTGTTCCTTTCTGGGCATGTATTTTTATGCACTGGGTCTCTGACTGGCAGAGGTGGCCGGTGTCCAAATCTCCGTGAACTTGCTGACAGTTGAAGTGCTCAGCATGTTAGCAAGGTGAAGTCAGACTACTGAAACATATGACAACCAATTTAAACCATGTTTCTAGCAATGTTTCCTCTGTATTCCTTCAGCAACCAAATAATTACATGTGGCATGTTTACTGGGAATATTACAAAATAAAACTCATTACTAGTTATAATGCATTTATGAGTAATCCATTGGAACTCTCTTTAAAGTAAAATTTTATTCTCTAATTTTTAACACTAAGGCAGCCAAATGCTGGAGGTAGCTGACCAAATATATGTAAATTATTTATCATATGGACTTTTTATAGCAAGAGCAGATGTTTTGCAGTGATTTAGTTGAACTATGAGCTAGAGAGCCATAGCTCCACTGATGGTACATGGAACTTGGGTGTTTTGCTGCTAACTTTGGTCTTATTACAGCACCTGCATTTGTCCCTAAAATAGCTCATGAGTCAGGTTTTCAAAAAAGCTCAGCATCTTTGCAGGCACTAATGCTTGGGCCATTTTTCTAAGAGCTCTGCATACTTTGTGTGCATATAGTCTAAAAAGCTTTTCTGGGAAAAAAAAATAATCTCATTCTTTTACAGGTGACCAGATTCCCCTGCCTTTAAATTAAATTATTTTTGAGGGGCTGTACTCAAACACTGTTACTGTGAGTGGGTCTTCCCTGTCTTGCTTGTTGGGGAAGCTGGCTGGCTTCATCAGCTGCTGTCATTTTCACTACAGTTTCTCTAGGACTTCACAATTGCAAAGAGTTTATTTGGCTCCGCTGCCTTTCATGAGCCTGTTCTTGGCAGGGCTGTGTGGGAAGAATGTTGAAGGCAGGTATGTGCCTTTCTCCTGGGTGCAACAGGCCATGGGACGATCAGACTGTCCTGGAGAGGGGATCCAGGCATCCAATCCTTGCTTTATCCAGAGACTGAGAGTTTGTGCAGTTATTGGAGATGACCTCCTCTGCTTTTGAGTGTATTTACTCTGAACTTGTCACCGTAGTGAAAAGTTAATAGCACAAAAGTAATAATAAGCAAGAATTCTGTTCAAATGGAAAACATATGCATTTTCTGAAGATTTGTGGGGGTTGATACAAGCATGACATTAACTTGCACATACTCAATCTAAGCCAGTTCTGTCAGCAAGACTGCAAAGAGGAGTGTCATAACTTTGCAGCTCAGTATCAATTATTTAGCTTCAAATAATTTAAAATATGTAAAAGATGTGCCTATTTCCTGTCCAAAGAAGAATTTTTTTGTATCCAGTATCAGGATTCAGGTGTGCACAAAACCAGTCAAAAGTATAAGAGAGAAAGGTGAGGCTTTGCATTTAATCTTGACTCTAAATCTCCAGTTACATAATTTTGTATTCCATTATCTAAGATGCACTGTAATATCGCTCATACATTTTCATTAATCTTATGCAGAGCATGTGCAACAGCTTGTGATTTTCCTTCATTCTGCCTCTTCTCATTATTTCCCATTAGCATGATTATTCACTGTGTTTATCACCTTTTTGCACCTAGTCTCTCTCTGCCTTGTGAGTGGGCTGAATCCTCTGTAAGTAGTCCTGTAACCTACAGCAACAGAGGATCTGGCTCCAAGGACATTGTTAGGAAGGGGTTGAGATGTCATCTTTAAGACCGATCTTTTGCAGAGGAAGGGTGAGATATAATTATGACTAAGGCTGTCCTCTTTAATTTAATTAATAATATAATTTAATAATTGTGACCACACTGTCCTTTTATGGTCAAAAAAAACAGTCTGTACCACTGCATGGCTCTGACTTGTTCTCCTGTTGCTTGTCTTGCCTCAAACACCCTGCAGGACCTCTAGAAGGACCTCTAAGCACTATCCCCATTCTCTGTTTCCCAGTTGGGAAAGGAACAGCCTGGAAGGCATTCCAGTCTCTGTTTCCACTGGCAACTCATCTATTGATCCCAGCTTATCTGTCTGTGCAGCAAGTGTTAAATGTGCACAGTTCTTGTTCTTCCTCACTGTATCATCCATATCTCCCATGGCCAAGTTAGGGCTAATGACAACTTAGTCACTGTAGAACATCCATCTGTGAAAGATTTACTACCAGGAGTGCAACATATTTTAGCTGCAGCTCACTTATGAGGCAGATCAGTGCACTCCCAGAAGAACCTACACACTCAAGCTGCCCTTAGTTACACATGATTACCTGCACTGCCAGGAAGGGTCAGGTGGCACTTGAGTAGAAAGGGAATTTAGGCAGCAGCCAGCTTGGACAGGCTGCACGTATCAACAGGTGTTCACTGGTGTCTGGGGCTGGCCAGCTCTGACTCCAGCTATGGATTACTGTGGAATGCCCCAGGGCCTTCTCTGTGTATTTATCTAGCAATAAGAAAAAAAAAGTAAAACAGTTTGGAAAGGTAGTAAAGGTAGTACTTGAGAAGTAAAATGTACTCACGTATTTAAAGACAAATTTTGAGTTGGTACAGAATCTGGGTTTATCTGTTCACTGCCTGTTTGCAGCAGTGAGGAGCCGGCCCAGAGGCACACATTCTGAGAGATCACAGGAGACATAAGGAACTTTTAAAGACAATTTTTGATAACATTTTTCCCTTTCCACTGTTGTGAAGCCAATGTTTCTTTTTATTTATCTGGAGAAGAAAAGAAGATAAGAAATTACCATCTCTGGTAATTCGTATCATTGCATTTCTAGTCTCCATGGAAACCTATGTGGTGCTCCACAGTTGGGTAAGATTTGAATCTGTTGCAGCAGAAATCAGATGGAGGAAAGACTGGATTATGCACCTTGACTGGTAATCAATTAAAAGTGGTTTTGAAATTATTTTCACCTTGTGTTGCAGTCTTCACTTAGAGTAACAACAGAATAAATCAAAGTAATCAAATTAAGTTAGTGTGACCTGATCCTATGTACAACTGTGCATGTAACTGTCACTCAGTTTGATTCTGATAGACATTGACATTAATTTGAAAGAATTCTTTATTTTTAGTAGGATTATATGGAAACTGAACACATAATAACAAACTGTTGTCATGTTGACTCTATTAAAAAGCTTTCCAGAGAAGCTGTAACAACTGCCTTGTTGTGATTTATGTAAGCAAAACATTTTAAAAATTAAGAATCTGAATTCCTTATCTTCTGCTGTCTTCATACTTGTTCTTCCACTGCTAAGGAAGAAATACATCCCCAAACTGGTTTCCTCTGAAAAGATGTGGTAACTTCATCTACCTGCTGCTTCAGGACTTCACTTCTTCACTCCAAGCTTTCGGAGCTTGAACACAAAGGCACATCATCTTACTGGGACAGCAGAAGGTGACACAGAGAAGTAATATACAGAGAGAGACCAATCTTTTTTTGTGACCACAGTCAACCCATGAAGAGTGAGGGCTCTCAGCCACCTAAAAGTAAGTAAAATATATAATAATGGAAATAATGCAGCCTACTGTCAGCCTGTAAATACTCCTGCATAGACAGCCATGATGACAAGTTACACAAATATATAAATTAATTGGACAATTTTCTAAGCATTTTACATTTAAACAAGGAAGTCACAGTATTCACTACAACTGTACTAACTAGGGTGGTGAAATATGATAGTGATTTATGGCATTCACCATAACCAAACCACAAAATCTGATTAATTTGTATGTAATTTTAGGTATTTACTGCATTTGCTTCAGAATACTGTGGGGAAAATGTATGCTAGTCGAGAGGATATTGGATATGACTTTGGAGATGACTCAAAAGTTGGAAATAAGCCAATTAAGCCTAATCCAAACATTGATGGAGGATGGGCTTGGATGATTGTACTTTCCTCTTTCCTTGTGCACATTCTCATCATGGGTTCCCAAATGGCCCTTGGAATACTCAACATGGAATGGCTTGAAGAGTTTAATCAAAGTCGTGGCTTAACAGCGTGGGTTAGCTCCCTCAGCATGGGAATCACACTTATTGTAGGTATGTGGCAGCATCACATATTTTAAAACTATATAGATTTTTAGAATATGTTTGTCATTCATCCATAAAGTACTTTCTTATGGTTGTCCCAAGTTGACTTTTTAATGTCACCAGAACAAATTTTACAATGTAGATGGAGAAAGGGAATAACAGGGAAGATGACAGGGAAGACAACCCAGAAGACTGCATGAGCAGGAAAGGAAGCCTGTGACTTCCAGGTCTGACTAGAATTAAGGAAATATGATCTGTGAAACTTGGAGTCCTCCCCATGCTCTGTCTGTGAGGAGAAAATGTTGAATTCACACAGTTTATATTTCAGCTTGGCAGCTAAATGAAAATGTATTTTTTTAGTTGTAGTTGGATCAACCCAAAATAGTATCTGGAGGAAATGTTTGTATATATATATATGTACATACACATGTATGACTCCCTAAATGAAGACTAAAAAAAGTTATGTTTATATCTGCCTAATTATTCTACTGAAAATAAGATAAAATGCTTAACTTCTGGTTACTTGTGAAAAAGTCTCACACTCACATAGCATCAGCATTGGGAACAAGTGCTTCAGCTTGTTTCTCTCTTTAAACTGTCCCTTCTTCATGGGGCAGCTTTGATTGTAGGTGTTGTAGGTATTTGCTAAGTATTTAATCAATTGGTTGTATTTCTCTTTCCATGATTTTAAGAAGTAATATTAGAAATAAACTGAATTGCATGAGTTGTCTGATGTTTTAACATTTTATTTAAAACATTAAGAAACTTAAGGTGAAAAATTATTAGAGCATAAAGAATTAAATAAATAGTTTATAATTTCTTTCGTGTTTTTTAACAGGTCCTTTTATTGGTTTATTCATCAGCATGTGTGGGTGCCGCACGACAGCCATAATTGGAGGGATCCTGAATGCCCTGGGTTGGATACTGAGTGCCTATGCCTCAAATGTGCACTACCTCTTCCTCACCTTTGGAGTGACAGCTGGTGAGAGCTGCACTAATGTTTGAAGGTTCTTTCAATTATTTTTGATTCCTTTGAAGCTTATTTGAGTGAGTAAATAGGGAAGGTAGACTGTAAAGTTATTCCAGCTCGCTTTCACACTTTTTACAGTGTGTTATCTTTTTAGGAAACTTATTTACTCAGTGGATTTGGCCCAGTGACTTCTGTTGTTCAAATTTGCCACATATTTCTATCAGTTTCACCCAAATGAATACATTAGAGGACATTTTTAATTAGAGGAGTTGCTGTAACCCAAATTCTGACAAGTAAAACTTAAAAGATTAATTTAATATCTAGCTAACTCCTCTCCATGTCACAGGAAAGAATAACAAATGTTTTCTCCAGAAGTTGCTCCACGTTAATAAAATACTGGATTATGATAATTCAGCACTGTTTCAAAAACCATTTTAATGGGTGAAGCATGGTTCACCTAGTAGGCAGCTAAGCTGTACACAGCTGCTCACTCACTCTCCCACAGTGGGATGGGGAGAGAACCAGAAAGGTAAAAATAAGATAAAGGGAGTTTGGTAGATAAAACAAAAGCTGAATGCATAAGCAAAACAAAGAAAAGGAATTCATTCATTACTTCCCATGGGCAGGCAGGCACTCAGCTGTTTCCAGTAAAGCAGGGCTTGGTCATGTGTAACTATTACCTGGGAAGACATTGCCACAACTCCAAGCATCCTCCCTTCCTCCTCCCTTCCTCCAGTTTTATTGCTGAGTACAACATCTCATGGTGTCCCTTCAGTCAGCTGGAGTCCCCTGTCCCACTGCATCCCCTCCCAGCTTCTGGGGCTCTGCCACTCACAGTGGGTGAGAAACAGAAAAGGCCTTGATGCTGTGTAAGCACTGTCCAGCAGCAGCTAAACCATGCCTGTGTTAGCAGCAGGGATTGGGTCACAAGTCCCAAAC
This sequence comes from Chloebia gouldiae, assembly GCA_003676055.1. Classification (NCBI taxonomy): domain Eukaryota; kingdom Metazoa; phylum Chordata; class Aves; order Passeriformes; family Passeridae; genus Chloebia; species Chloebia gouldiae. The sequence continues at coordinate 3,830,682 of QUSF01000034.1, read as the reverse complement.
ACAGCACCAGATGAGCTGCTAGGAAGCAAATTAACTCTATCTCAGCCTCATGTAGGATACTGCATGGGGCTGTATTTTATATGCACTTTCTAATAATGGTTATTCATATTGTATCAACAACCACTTAGAGCAACTAATATCGCTACTATTTTTAAAATTAAAATGACTGAAGTAATCTTTTCTCATTTTAATGAAATTAGATGTCTAGAAAACCTTTTGACATGTGTAACAGCCCAATCAAATTACAAAAAGATGTGGGTTTAGGCATCTTCTTTCAAAACCAACAGATCCTTAGTGACTGAATGCTCAGTTTCTAGCAATGTTTCTTGTGACAAAGTTCAGTTACATAAAGTAAGTTATGCAGAGGAACCCAGTATTATAAGTACTTAAAGCATTACTCCATTTTGTTTGCTGCTCATTTCTAAAAATAGATACTGTTAATAGATATTAAACAAAAAGGTGAAAGTTATCCATGTAAGAAATGCAAAATTTGGGCTTCAATTACTATCTGAGCAACACTGAGCAGTTCAAGGGGCTTTGAAACATTACTCACCCCACATGTAACAGTTATGTTTGCAAATGAAGCACTGTCTATGTTATATTTGCCAGCGGGCAACATTATGGAAAAAAAGGGACTGTTTGTAATACCAGTAATAGCTTCAGTACTCTGCATTCTCTTAAACTGTCCTTTCACAGAATTTCATAGAAATCTACGGAATTTCTATACATAAAATTTTATCTAGCTTTTTGGATGTAGAAATACTCATCTTAGCAAAGATCACTCTGATGACCCTTTATACCACCATACCATAGATTTCAGTAATGTTGTAAATTCCTGAACAAAGGACCATGATCACAGAGAGGATCCTGCCTTTTTTCAGAATTTCTGTTTTCATATATATTGAATATAATCAAGCAGCCAGGAATCTACACAGTTCTTCTTCAGCCCCTGCTGCCTTTCAGAAAGAGCACAAAAGAAATTAAGGAGGGGTGAAAACCATATTTTCCGGGGTGGGGGAGAAAGAAATCAGAGACAAATTTTTATGTGGTATGGAGAAGTGAGATGTTGCGGGAGTAATTCTGTCCAGAAAAACAGTGTAGAGATACCTGAGAGGCTCCTTCCAGCTCCATGAGACCTCTGCTCCCTGTGCCCTGCCTCGGGGTCTCTCACTGACCCTCAGTCCTGGCCCACCCAGGGAAGTCTCTCCATGCTCTCATGGCTGCTCCTGGAAAGCTGCTTTTCCATTGCAGTGGCCACCTCTTGCTGGCCACCTCTGGGCCTCCGTGCTGTGCTTGTGGGCCTGCTCCTGGCTGCTGCCTTCAGTGCATCCCTGCGATCCCAACCTCATCCCTCCACCCGCAGCCACCCTCGGCACGTCCCTCCCCTCGGGACTCCGCAGCCCCTCAAGCCCCTGTGAATGCAGGAGCGGGGCAGAGAGGCCGCCCCGAGCCTCTGCTTGGGTGTGGGGAGCGACACTGGTGCAAAATAAAAGCCCAAAAATAAAAGCCCATTTGTGTATTTGCCTAGGAAAGAAAGAAATACTTCTAATGAGCAAAATGGGTCAGCTCTGGCCAGGGTCACTGCTGTGATGTTGAAGGGATTTTTTCATGCTTTTCTGGAATCACGGCTTTCTCTGGCCTAGATGCAGCTAGATCATGCTGCAGCTGCATGCAGCTATGTTAGAACCTATTTAGGAAAACTTCTAAGTCATAAAACACTTCTGAATTACAATCACACTGAGTTGGGAAGCATTTTCTGCATACACCCGTTCCAGTCAAAATCCCTCTATGAAGAATTTGCTGTGAGAAAAAATACTGAACTGTTACCTCATTGCTTTCTGCTTGAAGTATATGCCATGAGTACCCAGCCTGGTTTTTAACTACAGGTGAGGGCCTTTCAATAGAATTAGAGATCTGCCTTGTAAGACTGAGTAGCTACTGTGTGGCCCTCCCTGGACTGCCCAAAGAGAACCAACCTGGAAGCCACCTGAGGTCCCACCATGCACTAACCCCATGTGCTGAGTCCTCAAATACATGTCACGGTCACAGTGGCTCCACAGTTACTGAACAAGGACAGGGACTCAGTGTGAATCTTTATTGCTGGGGAACTTAGGTGAAAGCAACAAGATGTGCTCACTAAGCAGTTCTGGTCACTGATACCATCAGATGTGGGTATTATAATTGCAGATATTTCAAAATAGGCTGTGTCTATGTTTGTCCCCATAGTAACCATCACTAATTGGTTGTGGGACATTTGTAACTTTCCAGTGTTGTCATGTTGACCTGAGATAAAGGTTTTATATTCTGTGTGTTTAGTTTTTCCAGTAATAAATATCAGTATTGCATTCTCGCTGGAATGGGTATTGCAGATTTTGGAGAACACTACAAGACAGAAATGAAAGCTAACATCAGAACTGAATATTTATTATTGGTTTTACTTCTATGCTTACATGAAAGTTAGGAATAAATCTGATTTTTTTTTCACTGCTTTTACATTGTTGGCAACAAGTTCAGATTTTTTTTTTTTTTAATAGGCATTGGAAGTGGCATGGTTTATCTGCCTGCAGTGGTCATGGTAGGGCAGTATTTTCAGAACAGAAGAGCACTTGCACAAGGGCTCAGTACCACGGGAACGGGGTTTGGAGCTTTCCTAATGACTGCCTTACTGAAGTACCTCTGCACTGAATTTGGGTGGAGGAATGCCATGTTCATCCAGGGGGCCATCTCCCTGAACCTTTGTGTCTGTGGGGCACTTATGAGACCACTCTCTCCCAAAGACCTCCGTGAAAAATATGTGGTGAGAAATGATAGTGAAGAGAATCGGGCAAAAGCTCTGTCCCATTCCACAGAGACTATAAAATCTAATGGAGTCCTTGGTGAAGAACCAGAGGAAAAAGAAGAGGCAGCAAATGAAGAAGTGCTTGGCAGTGTGCAGCACACAGAAATTGGAGGTAAATCTGGAAGTGGAAGGAGTATGTATGGACTGCGCCTCTTTAAGACAGTGAGCCAGCTGACAGTTACAGTCAGGAAGGGCTTTTCCCTCTGGTACTCCAGCTACTTTGGAGCTGCATCACTGTTTACCAATAGAGTATTCGTGGCCTTTATCATTTGGGCTTTGTTTGCCTACAGCAGCTTTGTCATTCCCTTTATTCACCTTCCAGAAATAGTCAAGCAGTACAACTTATCTAGGCAGGACAATGTATTTCCTTTGACATCCATTATAGCCATTGTTCATATTTTTGGTAAAGTGATCCTTGGAATCATCTCCGATCTCCCGTGTATCAGCACATGGAATGTCTTCCTCATGGCTAACTTTACCCTGGTCACCTGCATTCTTACTTTGCCACTAATGCAGACATACATTGGCCTGGCTGTGGTTTGTGCTCTAATAGGATTTTCTAGTGGCTATTTTTCTCTAATGCCTGTTGTGACTGAAGATTTAGTTGGAACTAAACACCTTGCAAATGCCTATGGCATCATCATTTGTGCCAATGGAATATCTGCTTTGTTTGGACCACCCTTTGCAGGTAAAAAGTTCAAATTGCTAACCAACTGATGTTTGTGTAATGACTGTGTGACTCTCTATATTATTAAACTTTCTTATGCTATGAGCATGTGTAGTTGACAAAATCACAGCTGCTCCAGAATGGACATAACATCGAGCTTTACATTGTACAGATTTACAGGTCACATATGCTGGGTTCCAGCTCACTGCCCTCACATTGCAAATTACAGTTCTTGGACATAACCCCAAATCTATTACAACCTATCCTTACAATTGTATGTTTCCTTAAAATAGTTATCATACTCTTTTTTTTTTTTTTTTATGAGAAAGGTGTAACCTATTTTTTGTTTTGTACACTATATGCACTATACATCCTCATTCCTTTACCCACATGAAGAAATGGTAATTAGTTCTCAGGGTAGGCAGCTGTTTGTATCACAGTATTACCCCAAGGAGTGTGCTGTGTGTTTGGGTGTCCCCACTCCAAACTACCAACTGATGTGTTGATTTGACTAACTTTGCTTTGCCTTCCTTCAGCCAGAAGCTGACCTACTTTGGGGACTGCAGTGCTCATAACCTCTACTGCCATCCCCAGCAGAAGGGAGAAGCGTATGTCTGCTATCCCTAGAGTTACTTAGGTTTAAACAGACATTCATTATAAATTTCCTCAAAGAAAGAGGTAGGGGAGTACAGAAGAGATATGGGTACTGATTGTCAGTACTATATCAGACTTCAGCTCTCTTTTACAGAGTGCTGCTGAGAAGAAAGCTGTGAGAAATCTTGGGAGTCATGGCCTTAGTCAGCCAGGGGCAGCTCCAGGCTGAAGGGAAGCCAGCAGCAGCATGATCAGCCCAGGAAAGTGAGAGCCCCTTCTCTCCCCACCACGGGCTGAGCAACATGAGTGAGAAGAAAGCTCACTCAGTGCCCCTTGAAAGCAGCAGTGTTTTACTCTGCCACGTTCCCTCAGCACCTCCCAGTCTGTGCTAAACCTGTCTCTGTATTTGGTCTTTGGTTAGGAAGCAAATTGGATGCCAGTAGCTGATGTAAAGAGAGCTTCTGATCTTGCATTGCAATGCAGCAAGCAGGGAGTGAAGGAGTTTTGCTCATTTGGGTTCTATAACCTTCCCAAATTGATGAATAAGTAACTTTAATGAAGAAGTAACTTTAATGTGCTTTTGTAAAGGAATTGAGGCAGGAATGAGAGTCATTTCAGTACTGAGATTGCATCACTTGAACAGTCTTCTATTGGTATGTTAGGCTTGGAGACAGCTATAGGGAATGTGTTTGCTTGCACAAGGCACAGTATTTGAAATACCCAGTAGTGGGCATTTTACAGAGGCAGTGATAGGGAGGAAGAACTAATTGGTTTGGGATTTAAAGTGTTGATTTTAAAATTAAACCTGTGATATCTTGTTTGAAAAATAGTGTTTTCCCACAAAGCATCTGTAGATTTGGCAGAAATGTTGTGAAACAAATGTGAAGTATTTTTTTGTATTTTCTTAGGAAATGTACCTTTTTGGCAAACTTTGTAACACACATATTCTGTCCTTATTTTCCAGGTTGGATCTATGACATCACACAAAAATATGATTTTTCTTTTTACATAGCCGGATTGCTATACATGGTGGGAATAATTTTTTTAGTTATACAACCTTGTATTCAAAAGAAACAGTCAAGAGAAAAATCTACAGACGAAGCAGAAGTATAGAACAAATTCCAGAAGTTTTTTACACAACTTTTTTGGTTTTGTGTTTCTCTTGTGTGACATTATGGAGATGTTTTTCTTATAGAACCAACCACATTTAGCTGCACTTAAGTGAAAAGCAAATGTGCTCCATAAGGCTTATACATCATTGGAAAGGTGCTTTTAAAATTATTTAAGATACTTTACTTTAGAACTACCAAATACAGTGATTAAAAGCACACTGCTAGTATTTCAATATTAGAACCATGCTATGAACACTTACCTTTTCTTCTCTTTTAATATTTCACCATTAACCATTGGTGAAAATCCACTGACTGCAGTGCAGTTTACTCTGATTTACACTAGTCCTATGAGAGAATTTGGTCAGGACATGAATGATTTATAAAAATCCTTTCTACTATGTATTCAATCTGATGAAAGATTAGTTACTGGGTATTAGAAAATGATTGTATTTCTTGCCTGGCTAGTGAAGTACTGTAGAAATGCTACTATAATAATTCCATTAATTCAGCGCAATAAAATTACTATTTCTGTGATGCAAATCTGAAGAGAAGTTCTCATATACTTCTGAAATGATTCAGTGGGAGTCAATATGTCCCTCCCAACTCAGTATATTCTGTGATTCTACTTCAATGATTTTTAATTTTATTTTTTTAAAGTATCAACTGCATCTAAAGTAGCCATCCTCAAAGGCTGCATTTTAAATGCTGTGACACTTAATACACCTGAAATAAAAAACCCATAAATACAGAAACAGGAAACATATGGAAAATATCATTGTGACTGGAAAATGTTTCCAGAAACAGTCTGAGTTCTTTCGCCCCTTTACCTAATTAGAATTAGTGTAGAATTTAATAATTGCTGCTGACTCTTTCCATGGGAATGAACTCTACTACAGTACACTAAATTTTGTTATAAGTTAATTTAATTTAATTGTTCACAAACTCTGTTACATATGAACAGTCGTGTTGCTGCTTGTAAAGTACACCATGAACTGACTAAGATTCATCATGTTTGAGAAATTTATTTACTAGAAAATTAGATACTGCAGAGCATGGAATAGCTAAAGAGCATTTAAAATATTCAAATAGATTTTCTTAACATTAAGGATCTGGTAACCAGTGCAGAAGGTGATGTATGGTGGTTGAGGGCATATTTTTTTCAGCTTTGAGAAGTGAGTCTGATGTTAATTTTCCTATCAAATAAGAACCACTGTAAGTTTTCATCCTCTTGGCTTTATGAAAGTTCTTTGCATGACAAATCAGGTTCTTAGTTTAATATTTCTGTGTGTTGCTGGGATTCCTTAAAATGCAATTAAAACTATTCAATTATATTGAAGAATTATTAGGAAACAGTTCAGTATGCAACAATATCAGTATCCTTATCTTCTTTATAGCTGCAAGGTTGGGTAACAAAAAGTTCTGAATGTGTATTGTTCTATATTGCAATTCACCAGCTTCATAGTGTTGCACTTCTACACCTGTTGGCAGGGACATACTTTAAAGTATTCCTTAAAGATCACTGAAATGAGCCAAGTTAAAAAATATAACCTTAAGAAACCCTGAATTACTTTAAGATTTACATCAGTGCAGTCATATAGGGTAGTTATGTATGGCCTTTAAAATTCACGTAAGACAACTGAGGTGGCACTGAACTGCAACACACAGTGTGAACACACAGTCAGTAACTTCCTAAAATCAGCTTTTGTTCTTGGAGAAAATGTGCACGTTAATGTTCAGATCAGTTCTTTGTTACAGGTTAAATGTCTTCTTGGTGGGAATGCTGCTGATGGCTCATTTGAATGGAGCTATCTTTTATTGGTGAAATATGTATTGTAGCGATGATTTCCTTTGTTTGCCTTCTTTTTTGAAAGATATGTATCCTTCAAACATAGATCTTCACTTTGTCTTTTGTCAAAAGCAATGTTATTTGCATATTACAGTAATAAAAAATATGTTGTTCACTTGTGATATCTGCAACAGATCTTTCTATAGAGGCTCTTACAGAGCCATATGTTGGGAATACACTTACATTACCCAAAAAGATACTTTCTGTTAATTTATTAAGTTAGTATAGTATTTTATCCACATAATACATTTTTTATTTGTTATTATTCTAAAAAGAAATAATCACAAAGAGGAAAGAATATATATGGAAGTGATTCTTTTACCTGAAGATCAACAATCACTGAATGTTTCCAGCATATTGATATATAGTTCTAGAACAAAAAAAAACCCAATCTAAATCAGTGAATATTTAAGTACTAAAGTACTGATTTATAAAGAAACAGAATTATACAAGAACCCTGTATTCATAGTTTTTAATCAATTTATAAAATTTAAATTTAGTACTTGGCATGTTAAAATTTTTTAAACTCTTTACACGCTTCAAATATCATACTATTATATCCAAATACTGAAATCACTGGTTTAATACTTGGGTCCTAAATCTAGTCAATTGTAAATGAGGTATTAATCAGCCTCTATAAATGACAATGCCACAGTGTCTGCTATAAGCCATGGAGTACCTGTACATAGATACAAAACAGAGAAATCAAAAGAATGAAATACAAAGTAGCCACAACCTGTTCTATTGCAGTAACTGCTGTGATGCTGATTAAAACACAATTTCAGGATACCCATCCTATTAAACATTGTAATATTTACATGTTGCTCCTGGTAAGAAACATTTTGGTTTTCCTCTTTCAATCCTTAAAAAGTCTGTTTTCCGTAATAAACAAGAAAAATCCACGTGTCTGACCTAATAAACAGCCACACCTTATAACAGTTGCTTCAATGGAACGTGCACCTTTATTCAGTTAATTTTTTGTTCTGAGCACGTTGTTTCTGCCTCCTTTGGAGCTGTGGCAGGTTTGTGTGTGTGAAGGTTCCCAGCCCACTTCCTGTGGGGCTCTTGCATTTCAGGTGCGGCTGTGTCACACAAGCTCTCCACAAGAGCTTCCCAAAGCACATTTCTGTCACATAGCTACTTGTAAGAGAAAGCAGAGGCTTAAAATCATCGTTTGGCTTACTCACTGCTGATTATTCTACTCCACAAAATGTGTTTAGACAGCACAGAGGCCTTGAAAGAAGGTCACTTGCAGTTAGAAGCTGCCCACGCATTTTGAAAGATGAAGTGATAGTTAAAACTCACAGGAGATCAGAAGTTTTGCCCAGGGTTGCCAGTGCAAGATATCACATGTTTTTCTGTGAAAAATATGACAAGCTATTTCTGGTATAATATCCAAGGCCTTTCTGCCACTGTAAAAAAAAAAAAAAAAAAAAAAAAGGCAGCTGTAATGCCACGTACTTTCCTGGTGTGTAATTCCTACAGCTGTTCTGAAATCAACCAAGCTGTGTAAGCTGATGCCAAAAAACCTGTCAGGATGTAGAAATCGCATCAGAAATACAAAACTGTTTTCAAGGTAAGTAAAAGAGGCTTTGGGGTTTGAACAGAAATGCAATTTTAGAAAACTTTCAGATGTACTGTAAGGATTAAGCCTGTTTCTCAGGAGATGATTCCTGCTTTCAGAATGATTCTATAAACAGAATCAAGTGGAAATAATATAAGAAAGAAAGAAAGAAAAAAAGAAGACGTAAGTTGTTAGATGACAGAACCATCACAAAAAAAAATCAGGAAGATACTCTGTGTCATATATGATCTACTCATTGTAAATTATACAAGAGCACAGAAACATTAATTTTTCCCACAGATGTTCCACTTTTCTACAGGTGCAGTAGCAGGAGCCTCTGTGCAGCTGTACTCAATGACTCCAGTGCAAGTGGTAGCAGAAATAGAAAAGGAAAAATCCTGGTGTAACTTACACACTGCAGATGTAGCTGGAACTGCCTCACTCACTGCCTACAGCAAAGCTGTCTCAGAGTACGTGTGGTCCTGGTTGTTCTTATGCAGGCATATGCAACATCCTAGCACATTCTAGCAGAGCAAAAGCAGAGATTATTGGGGAAAAATGTGTATAAATGCTGAAATGAAAATGTATGAGCCTTTTAAAAGTTATCTTTATGTTTCTGCTTTATTCTCCGCTCTCACCAATCTGCTTTGCCCATGAAATAAGGACACCATGAAGTTAAAAACAATATAGACTGGTTTTTCCTACTGCATATTTTTATTTCCAAACACAGTGCTCTATAAAAAAATACAGGAAGAAAAGCAAAACTGATTATCCTGGCCATTCCCGGGCTCTGGACTGTCCCCGCCATTCCCTGGCTCTGGACTGTCCCAGCCATTCCCGGGCTCTGGGTTACCCCAGCCATTCCCTGGCTCTGGACTGTCCCCGCCATTCCCTGGCTCCGGACTGTCCCAGCCATTCCCGGGCTCTGGACTGTCCCCGCCATTCCCTGGCTCTGGGTTACCCCAGCCATTCCCGGGCTCTGGGTTACCCCAGCCATTCCCTGGCTCCGGACTGTCCCCGCCATTCCCGGGCTCTGGACTGTCCCAGCCATTCCCTGGCTCCGGACTGTCCCCGCCATTCCCTGGCTCTGGGTTACCCCAGCCATTCCCGGGCTCTGGGTTACCCCAGCCATTCCCGGGCTCCGGACTGTCCCCGCCATTCCCGGGCTCCGGACTGTCCCCCCCATTCCCTGGCTCTGGGTTACCCCAGCCATTCCCTGGCTCCGGACTGTCCCCCCCATTCCCTGGCTCCGGACTGTCCCAGCCATTCCCGGGCTCTGGGTTACCCCAACCATTCCCTGGCTCTGGACTGTCCCCGCCATTCCCTGGCTCCGGACTGTCCCCGCCATTCCCTGGCTCCGGACTGTCCCAGCCATTCCCGGGCTCTGGGTTACCCCAGCCATTCCCGGGCTCTGGACTGTCCCAGCCATTCCCTGGCTCTGGGTTACCCCAGCCATTCCCTGGCTCCGGACTGTCCCAGCCATTCCCGGGCTCTGGGTTACCCCAGCCATTCCCTGGCTCTGGACTGTCCCCCCCATTCCCTGGCTCTGGGTTACCCCAGCCATTCCCGGGCTCTGGGTTACCCCAGCCATTCCCGGGCTCCGGACTGTCCCCGCCATTCCCGGGCTGTCCCCAGGCGCGGCGACAGCCGCCCTGCCCCGCGGCGCCCTCTGGCGGCCGAAGCGCCCCGCGGCGCCCGGAGCTGCTCCGGAACAGCCGGCGCGGATCCCGCGGCGCTGCTGCCGGGCGCGGCACAGGGAGCAGCTCGCTGCCAAAGCACCGGGAAAACACACACCGTGCTCACACGGTGCGGTCCAGGTTAGGACTTCTGCTACAGGATATAAGAACAGCACCTAGTGAACAGTCTAAATCCTCTGAAATGCACATTGAAAGTGCCTGGATCTCCCGGAGGGCAGGATTTATGCTCAGAACTCCAGTCAGAGAAATGCCATGCTTGGGGTAACAATGTAGATAGCTGCTGAGTTCAGCCTACAAGGATGCACTGCACGGGATGGATACACAGGGCTCCCACACTCCTTTCTAGTCCTGAGTGGAGAGACTGTTCTATTTCCTCTTTTCAGAAACCCGAATATGCTACTCGATAATCCCACAGAGAGCAGCATTCCAGCGAATGCATAAATTAGTCTGGAAATAAAAACTCATATTTTTTTTGGGCAAATTTTAAATTCCCTAAATATACTCCTGAAATGAGAGAAAGGGAGTATGGCTTTACTTGTTCTGATAAATTACTGCATTATGACAAAATAATATTTTTATTATATGCAACTTAATTCTTTCTAGGATTTCTTTAAATTCCAAAATGTCCAAGGCTTTGTGTTAAACTAATGAAAAGTTTACTGCTCTCCATAATACCTTATCCTACTCCACTTACACTCTTCAAATGACAGATGAATTACAAATATACTGATAAATAGTTTCCTGGTCTCTCTTCAATCCATTCTTTTCCTCTCCTTTAGTTATTTTTACTCCCTTATTCTCCATTCAGTTGTTCCCCAGTCGCAATACCAACTCATTTATCTTCAAACTGAAATACAGCCCAGAACTTTAGCAAGCTTATCTACTCCCATCTGGCCTTCATCTCTAAATTAATGACACGCTCTATTTTCCAGTCTCGCCATTTCCTCCTGTGCTTTCTTTTCTCCGTCCCCTTTTTCTTGTGCTCACTTGCACTCACTCTCACTAAAGCATCAGTAATGCTTTGGTAGCTACACAACAGGAACAGCAGCACAGCCACATCCTCTGGAACTGCCAGTCTGACACAGAACTTCTCTTAAAATCTTGTTCCACATAGCCTCAAAATAATACAAATCCTGTGAGCAATCTCATTTTGATTGGGACATACTCTGCACCAGACATGTCCTACTCTCCATACTGCAAGTTTAATCTGCCTCTCTGAAATCTTTCAGAGCATATCTAGTTGCCACAGCAGAACCAAGAGAACTAAACCCATTTTTAAATTCCTCATAAGATCTCGCTGTCGCTTATGTTCGCATTAATTGCTCCACCCAGAAAATGACAGGCTTCATTTTAGGCCTCTACAGCACCCTTGGGGATAAGAATAAAGCTATTTTTCTCTTTAAAACATTTCTCATCCTATTTTCCATAAAGTAAGATCTTTTTCTCTGCTACCTGAATTATTGCAGCAGCCTTTTTTCAGGCTCTGACAGGGATAGAAAATACAATTTAGAGGTATTCAAACCCAGAAAAATAAGATTCCTACATCATAGTTCTGAATTACTTAGTTTTCCATCCCCATTTCCTGACCCTGCATAGACCCGGAATCTGGAACAGCTGACCTCCCAAAGGCCTTTCCAATACATCTCTCTTTTGCACCAACAGATTGCCCCCCATTCTCCTGCAGCTTCCAGGCTACCCTCCCAATCCCTTACCCCTCATTCAGCACCAGTTGTCCAATAATGGCAACTTCTGTAATTCACTCTTTAAATTCAACATGTATATACTATTTCCCATAATTTCCTGAGGGCTGGGAAGAGCTTCCTAGCAAGCAAGCAAAAGCCACCTCTTTCTCCTCCTGTGTTTCTAACTGTTCCTTGCTGCAAAGTCTAAAAAAATATTGAAAAAAATCAATTTTCTTGTGCTCATGTCTTTTGTCAAAGACATAAAAAGTAAGGAATTTTTGTTTGGTGATGAGTTCAGTATAAGGGGATCTCAGTTTGTGGGTGAAGTTTCTAGACACTAAATAATACAAATCATAACACAGAGCAAAGGTTTCACATTTCCAATACTTAATCCTAGAAGTAGTGTGCAACACCCAGCCAAAGGTTGCAATGGAATTACCTGGATCACTGTGTTTATTATAAAACAAAAGCTTGCAGGATAAACACCGCCTTTCTAAGATCTGGTTTTTACTGCAGCCATTCAGCTTGATTCATTTATTGCCTCAAAAAAAAAATGACAATCCTTATTTACTTGTTGTCTTAAATGAAGCAGACAGATTGATGATTATGTTGAACCATGAATCAAAGCCAGCAGGCTGCTCAGCAAAGACAACAATTTCAATTTGAATTTTTTGGGTTTTAAATTTTTACTGTTTCAAATCTGTGTGAACCTTGAGAAAGTCTGGCAATATCTTCAAGCTCCAGAAAGGAAATGATGTACAGGAGCAACGGGACAGGAAGACGTATCAGGAAGTCATAGTTACCTTGGCACAGATTGAGGACGTTCCAGAACTCTGGCACCAAACACAACAGCAATCTGAACTGAGAAAAAAATGAAACAAAATACAAGAGACAACAGATTTGTAAAACCCTGAAATTTCTTTCCAATAATCTCAAGTTATGCTGGTACATTAAAAAAAAAAATCCAACAAAAAGTCAGCTTTTTTCCCCTATGTTTTTCTAGAGAAAATACTATTTAACATGAATATTCAGATTCATTTTTGGATCAATTTTTCCACATATATATATATATATTTATGTAAAGACTGTGCTATTTACTCAGAGGGAGGTTGTAAAACAACTAAAAAAAGTACTTCAGTCATATGCTTTGGGGAAAATAATGATGGCTCTGATATCACGAGTCCCTGTAGCTCTGCTTCTTATCTTACATAGGTACAGTTAAACCAACATGAAATTGCAGGCAGTTTCCTTCTACAGGGATGTGTCATTTTTTGACTCATTCCTTTGTGATCCAGTACCACACCAAACTGTCCTTCTGTAAGTCTCCTACCTAGTGAGCAACTCCCCATCCCACAGTCAGCCAATTATTTCTGCTTCTGTGTCCGACTTGGAACTTGGACTTTTGAGTTTTCCACTGTTTTCTTCAGATGACTTATCTATTTTAGCAAATTTCTGTAATAAAACTACTGGTTCACTACAAAATAGAATCCTGAATTTAATTTGCTACACTATTAATGAATAATCAGTTATACATTTTGAAGCTGCATGTTGTTTTCTAACAAAATGAATGCAGCCATCCAGATTTGTACAGGATTTTTTTCCTTGTTTTTCATTGAAATTGAAACTATACTGACTATAGGCCTATTTTGATGCAGCAGTTTTCCTTCCAAGGTATTTTTAAAAATTAATTACAAAACTCAATAGTATGTGAATACATTTGAAAGAGCTTTGAAAATTACAAAATTTTACTGTTAAGGTGTTAAGATTTTTTTCTTCTTCTCCCCGCCCCAAATACTCCTGAGGTAAGCATGTTGGAGGAAGCTGTCACCTTATCTTCCTTCATGTCTTTGGGTAGGGGCCCAATGTTCTGCAGCTCTCTTTTCCATGCTGTATCACACTGCAGAAATCAGTTTGATGTCAGTTCTCCTTTGCTTTTTTTTGTGTTCCAAGCATCTCAGTTCTATATAATTGGTAATTTCCCTCAAATTTCTTATGCAAGTATAAAATTATCTACACAGTCAACTAAAAATTGTTGGGCTGATCTAATTCAAGCTTATATGAAAGAATGCTTCAAATCTTCTCATTCTGGGAATGATGAAGATAAATATTTTCACTGCACCTCTTTTTACTGTTGAATGATCAAGCAGGTTACCACACAAATATTTGACTTTTTCTATATTAGAAATGATTTATTTCTAGAAATAATATTGTGATCTGCTTTGGCTATTCTAAAATATATTTAGTATTTAATTTTTTTATTAATGTATGTGAAGCTAACAATGAACTAACTGTGAAAATAAATTTAATTTTACATTTTCTATGACATTTTCATTCTAAAAGTGCTGAAGAATATTTGATGACTTGTACTAATTGTTCACTCATCCAGAAATATAAGTAGACCTCTCTTCTCTTGCTCGACACTATCATCAATTAATTTTCCATCATTGCAAAGCCAAATACAAAACCTTGCTCTATCCTATTGGCTTCATGGAATTATGAAAAGAAACTTAATGGTACGTTATTTCCCTGCCCAAAAAGAACAGAAAACATCTTAAAACAAACATGTATGTTTACAGTTGTATGGTAGTTCTTATAAATTTAGTAAAATGGTAATGTTAATAGTACCGGCATCTTACGAAAAATAGTTCTCTAAAATTCCAATCACATGAAAAGAGATAAAATCACAGGAATGAAACCCAGGAGATAATGACAGGAAATACCAACATATAACAGGAAAACATTTTAGTGGCAGGGGTGTACCAAATATTTAGCAGCAAACCATGGATATGGTGAGAAGTATTTGTTTGAACTCTCAAATAAATCGGTATGGATAGCAATAATATTTTCCCAGAATATATTCTTCCAGCATGTATATAGATATATCTGTGAAGAATTAATAGAAAAATAATAGCGTGTGAATACTTAGGAGCAGCAAATCTCTTAACAGGAGGTGAGGAGGTGTAAAAACATCTGATTGTGTGGAACAGCAAGAACTATGGACAGAAATAATATCAGTATGACAATACAACCCACAAACATAGTAATTTATACTTGTAATACTTCTATTTATGTTAGCATTTTTCTGAAAATAAAACACCCTTATTTCATATTACACTTTTAATAAAAAATAGAGGGGATCCCCCCCAATTTTAGAGATACTTTTAGAAGGAGAAAGAAATGACTACATCTCAGAAAAGAATGGCAACTGTGGCTTTCAATACTTCCTGTAGGGAAGGAAGCCTCTGAACCGCCAAAAAGATTTTTCAAGAAAAAACAGGCAGCTCTTATTTATAATCTACCAAATTATTTGTAACCTACTAAAACCACAGAATACCAGCAGAAAACTGCTTGCTAACAATAATTTAATTATCTAAATCATTGCACCCACGTAATGTAAAACAGATGTTTCATTGTGACATCATATTAATATCAAATGCTGCAGGAAAACCTTACACTACAAGCAATGAGTAAAAACCAAAAAGCTAGGATCCTTCTCACCAGCATATATTCACATCTCAAATCTACTTTTATAAGGTAAATAAAAAAAGGAGGTCAACAAAAAGAGTATAGAAGACTACTTCTTTGAAAGGTCAAATTTATACAAAATTATGAACAATTTTCCCATGAATTAAAATGTGGTACAACTTTTTTGCTTCAACTAATGGAGCAATTAGGAGCATCTGCAAAACCCCAACATATTTAAAGACTGTCTGAGCCTGAGCCAAGTTCAACAGGCAGTCCATTTTCTGTTGGTTCAGGACTATTCATTCCCTTCTTAGTCAAAACAAGCAGTAATAACTGGAATTAAAGATTGGTTTTGTCATGGACTGTGAGTGCTGATTGAAACTTTTTCCATGGCTTGTGTATATATATGCAGTCCCTTGAGCTCAGAATGTGCAGCCTTTCCATCCATGGAACACTAACAGGGCTGGCTGGCAGCCCTACCCAACAGCCTAAGGTGGTGGTATTATTTCTACCAAGTTCACCTGAAACTGATCCATTGCAAAAGTTGTTAACAGGGAATCAGAAACACAAACATGACAAACACAAACCTAAAAACAGAAGTGCAGGCCACATGAACTCAGCAGGGCTAAAAATCTCTCAGTTGTGCTGTAGGAAGTGTTAGATTTTAATAAGAAAAGTATAGAGAATGTGTTCGTCTTATCTGAGTCTCTGGGTAAAGATACACTCCAATTTATTCTTGAAAAGAGATAAATAGTTGTAGCCTCCCGCTACCCCCTGCCTCTTTCCCAAGATTCACATATTTCTTGGGAAAGCAGATCTCCTCCACCTCGGTGTAAATAAGCACACAATCACCAAGGCTGGATGAGACCTTCAAGATCATCCAGTCCAACCATCAGCCCAGCAACACCATAATCATCCCTAAATCATTCTCCAATGTCACATTCAGACACCTCTTGAACACTTCCAGAGAAGGTGACTCCAGCACCTCTCTGGAGAACTTACTCAAATAAGATGATGATTACATAAGATGATGATTCAGTAAGATCATGTCTACTGAAGTTGTTGATGAAAAAAACAAAACTGCATTTCAAAATGATGCTTTTCAAATTCATAATAAAACCAGGATAATTATGAAGTCACATCTGTAAATAATTTTTTAATGTCTTACTGAATTAGAATAGAAATCCAGTTTATTTTTAAAAAAATCAAGATCTCACCAACCCAAGGTGTTTTGTGCTATCAGGTCTTTGGCTGCAAAAGAGATTGCAGGTACAGTTATGAACTTCTCCATTTCCAGACTAGGCCATAGCTCACGTCACCTATCCCCAGCAGTTGCTGAATTAAAATGTCTTTGGCTTAGTATTTTCAGAAGACTGTTTCCTCTGCGAACCTTGATCAACCTTATCTTGTGACATGACCACCCCTCAAGTTAATCCATTACTGGGAACCAAAATTATAAGAAGATGCAGAGCAATAACTACCTGGGACACAAAGTTCCATGGAACTTTGGGAAAATGCATCATTATCTCAGATGTTCTCAGTGGCCAGTCTA
The DNA here is from genome assembly GCA_003676055.1 of Chloebia gouldiae. Lineage (NCBI taxonomy): Eukaryota > Metazoa > Chordata > Aves > Passeriformes > Passeridae > Chloebia > Chloebia gouldiae. The sequence goes on along the minus strand of QUSF01000034.1, from coordinate 3,813,664 downwards.
TCTCTAAGGTTACTTTAATGGTGTCCCCACTGCCTTTCTTTACCTGGCTGTCTGCTCCTGAAGTAATTTTGCACTTGTATAGTCCCAATCACCTGTTGCATTAGCAGCTGATTGTGTCAAATTAGATTGGGAATTCAAATCTGGGTAGTTTACAACATAGCCATAGAAACAAATGTACTGGCACAGAGCATTATGAGTTATTAGCCATAAGAACGTTGCTTTCTGCCTATATTGGTTTCTAAAATCTCTGTCATCATCTGTATAATGAAACTATCAGTGTTGCTGGGCTTTATCATATATTTAGGTTTACTGTCACATCTTTTTGTTTTTTCCATTATTCATACATTAATTTATATTAATTAATTCATAAGAAAAAGGATGTTAGCCAAAGCAATCCCATTTTTAATGAAATTTATTGTAGATCAATATTGCTAGATTATTCCATTATATGCTACTCAACATATATAATTATTATTATCCTCCTGGGATGCTATAATTTCTCTAGGTCTTAAATGATGAAATTCATTCCTAAGAGAAATTTTCCATCACCTGAAAATTACCTGCAACTGTGAAAGAAAAAAAAAGAGGCAGATAAAATTAATATCAAGTACCATGAGAAAAAAAAATATTACCAGATTCAGGATTGGGGTTATGTAAATATTACTACAGTCACAAAAGAAAATTTTCCTAAAAGATCAGACCACAGTTACATTACCAGTGGCTTCAAGGGACAAACATCCCATAATGCACCTGCAACAAGTGTAAAATGTTTTAACAACCCCTGCATGCAAATTGTTCATAGAAATAAACACACACCTCACACACAAGGTATCTCAACAGGCAAGACTATAAAGATTCTGGTTTTGTTTCTCATTTATTCATAGAATCACAATGTATCAGGCATTAAATTACGTGGTTAATTAGAAATACTCATCCAACTGCTCAGGCATTCCAAAGTGATGGCTTAGAAGTTAAACTGGGATTTTAACATTTTGTAGAAATCAAAACTAATAGGACAGTTCAAAGCTCAGCACTTAAGACTGTCTGCAAACTCTAGCAAAAGATCTCCAGAAGTACACGTTCAACTCACATTTTCGAGACAGGAAAAGAAAAGAAAATCTACATTACAAAGCATGCAACTGAGACAAAAAATTAATGTGAATAGTAAACTAGATAGCTATGAAATGATGGAGTATAAATAGTCCTAACTACCAGTAATTTTCCCAGAGTTGTCTGGGAAAACATTACATATGTGCTTGAACAGTATGTTGCCTTTTAACATTGACTTTCTTTTTGTTGCTGTCACAGCTGGGCCTACATGAGAGGAAAGTCATCATCACTCACACAAGCTGCTCATAAAAAGCACGCTCCAAACCACAAGTAAAATTCACTTGCTATTATAGACAAGGTTATAAAATCCCATATTCCAGTGTTACTGACATTAATCTAGTTTATTTCCTTCTATTTAATTGAGAAAAGTCAGGAATTTACACTGTCGTATCTATAGGTGGGTTCCTGACATGAGTGATAAAACTGACAAATGAGAATACTACTGAGGTGAACATTTATAAACACATTCACATATATTTGTGATAAAAAAATACTCCATAGATCTTTTTTTTTTTTTCTACTGGCATGCCAAAAAGGAAAATTAAAAGCAAACCTTGAGTTAACTGTCAGTACTTCCATATACTGACTGAAAAACACAGAGTTACTTTAAAAAAATCTTAGCTCTGACAACAGTGGTATGCATCTGTCAACATCAAATTTAACTTTAGATTTCTCCAGTGTTTCACTGCTACAATGTAGGTTTTAAAGTTGAGCATTAAGTATTTGTAACTCCAATGAGTTGTATTCAGTTTAATCACTAATTTTCAAACGAAAGCTCAGATTCCAGATGATCTGCTAAGACAGACCTACACCAATTATGTCCATATTTTTCAAGTTTTTATTTTATCCTGTTGATTATACAGCAGCAGTAAATGAGTTTGAATAAATGCTTAACATCTTTATCTGAATGTCAAATATAGCCATGTAAAATTTTTCATTTTGATGGTTATTGTGGCTAATATATCATGATATGGGGTAATCATAATGGCTAAATCATATATCTGATTGCATACATACCAAATAGATTTGATTAACACTCAGAGATATCTGCAGTACTCTACAAGACAACCTTATTGTGTGAAGAAAAGGAGAAAGTCCTACTCAGTTACATAAATTTTATTTCACAATACACAGTCTCTAGTCCTTTGTGGTGAAACAGTTGCATCTTTGAAGGCAAAAAAGCCCATATTCATCCAAACTGCATTCTAGAATTACATATATGGAAAATAAATAATACCATTGAAACCTTTGATACAGTGGAATTAACATTTCTGTGCTGCACATGCACAATATAGACTACATGTTGTTAAAATAACACCGTTTCATACATGAGTGGTAAGGAGGATTCAATGCAAAAGGGATTATAAAGCCCTTGTCACGCTCTTTCATAGATGATGTTACTACCTGGGAAGGCTTTAGAACTCGAATGGTTGCATCCCAGGACAGGGATAATAGGACAGTGAATGCTCTACTGTACTTCCTGAAGCTCTTTTTATCTCTAGCAGTGTAGGGAGAAGCAACACACAAGGCTACTTCCATTCTTATTTGTGGAAAACATGAGGTGAGAATAAGGTCAAAGCAAAACTGATTCACCAGTAGAGAAAGAAAACACATCTCTAACATGTTCCTCATCTTGTATATCCTTCAACATGGTAACAAGAATACAATATATATGAGAAAAACCCCATTGTTAAAGGAGAAAAGAAACATGGATAATAGGCTTTCTCCTGGCCTTTTCCTGTTACTGTTGGAAGTGATATTTCTTTAAAAACAAACAAACAACCCAACAAACCCATTTCTCAGCCTGAAAAATGCCAAGTGTAACTGAAAAATAAAATAGCTACCTGCCCCCAGAACCACTTACGAAAACTGATTAATAACTGTTGCTTTTAAACTTTTGAACATGCATACCTAACAATGTTCTACAGATTAAATCTATAAGTCTATACAGAAAATTAACCATACACAATTTTATAAGTCTGATTTTTAAAAAAGCAGAGCTGTGTTGCACCAGAGATTACAATGTGTTGGGATCTGCAATAAAATACATTAATCAATACTTTTCAATCTGGGATATACAGTGCAACAAAACAAATTGCATACAGACAGAAAATATTCAATATCTGCACTGCTGTAAGCAAGACAAACTTTTCACAGTAAATATTCTATATAGTTCTTGTTCATTATTTTGTGTATATGAGTGAATTTATCTATAATGTAAGCTTAAATATATGTGAGTGCCCAACATATTTATTCCAAACACTAGAGTGGGTATATGTATGTTTAGACTCTTGAAAAAGGTTTTTATCTTTACAGAATCTAACAAACTCTAAAATGGAATATAAGCCGATATCCTGCAAATTAAATACACTTGTCCATTACAGCAGATGCTTTAATATGGGTATAAAAATTTACTTTCTTGCAGTATTGTTGTACAATTCCAAGTTATTGTTTTATAAATTCCAATGCATTTTTATAGGGATTTCAAAGAAACTACAGAAATACATACTTCCATAACATTGCCTCCTCTTAATTGCTGTACCAGGAACACACTGCCATAGAAATGGAAAGATCAGGCCAACACGCAGAGGCACAGGAAAAGTAAAATATTCAAGTAATGGGGATCACTGGGATTTTTTTAAACATTATTCTTTGACTTACAGTAGAACAAATTGTCAATAGCACCACTCCATTAAAAAACTGCTTTATGTACAAATGTCTAGGACAAATTGCAGTTACCTTGGTTATTTGTTAGCATGTGGTTATTTCAAATAAAAGTATTGCATAGATTTTATAATACTATACTATTTGCATAGATTAAAAGATGAAGAATGGAAAGTGTTATGAGTGCATCCTGGTTACCATGGACACATTCCATTCTCAATGTTATTTGGAGGTGCAAGTGGTAAAGGAATTCACCACCACACTGCTTATTCCATGGGCATTTTCTTCATTAAAAAAGAGAGAAGAGGAAAGAATGAGCAAACCCAAATCTAAACAGTAGCAACCAAACAAAGCTTCAGGTAAAAAGTCATTGCAATTTTTTAACAAATAAAACAACCAATATTTAAGTGAAAATTAGCAAAATTTAAACTACTTAGGAAGTATCTGTGAATTAATTAATTGTGAAATTAATCTGAACTATAGATTACCAGAAGCACAGAACTCTTTACATTGTATGAGAAATTAATATTTGAAATTTGTCATATGGTGATCCATCTTTTAAGGATGTAGGTCTCATTCTTCCTTTAATCTCATTCAGAAGCTATAGAAGTAAAGACAAGTCTCACATGTCACACTCATACTGTATAATAAGAAACCTCTGGGGGAAGCTGAGACAGACAGTGTGAATTGTGAAACCCTGTACAAAGGCAAATGTGAGAAACTTTCTCCTTCCCCAGTACACATTATTAGGATTTCAAACTTCTTCATATTCAGCTTTTTGCTTTGCTTAAAACTAGTAACTCAAAATACAGTTTCTCTGATTACAGGCTATATGGAGGTTAACCTTTCCCTTAAATTATTCTCCTTTAAATAGTTAAATATTTCCTCTTAATTATTCTCCTTTAAATATTTAAACATTCAACACATTGAAGGAAGGTGACTACAGAATCTCGAAAATAACATTGTTGAGATTCAGGAGATCTAGATTCAAACATTTTCCTCTGTCCCAGGTGAATGGCCTAAATCCCCAGTCTTTGTTTTTAGCCTTGGATTTGTTACTACACTCCAAGATCTTATTCCACTGCACAGTGGAGGAGCCATTGTGTCTTCTACAGAGAAAATGTCACATTCTCAATTAGTCTTAAATCCCTTTTCCGATATTATCAGATATTATATTAGTTCTCCATCGTGTTTTTTTTTTTATTTATTATTATTTTGTTTAAACACCTGTTCTTTTGGTTGGGTTTTGTAGATTGAAGAAGACCATAAAATCTTGATTTCAAAATTAGAGCATTCAAATGCTTCTGTCACTCATTTTATCATTTTATCTTCTTTTCTCTTGCACAGTATTGTTGCATTTTTACTACAATTTCAAGTTAATCTATTGGTTTTAAAACAATTCCCTTCAATGTATTTTGGTTAAGAAATTTCCCACTTCACCCTCACTTAAATCTCTACAAAAGAAAAGTAGAATAAATATCACTACTGAAATATCTTAAAGGAGATAGCTATAAATTAGATATTTCTAAAATTTTTACTTATGAAAAGGGACCCTCTCGTCATAGTTTTTTCTAGCCCTACTTTTATATAGTTACATCTAATTGAGAAGCTGATACCATAGTAGAGGGGTTTTTGTATTTTATAGTGAAGTTTTTCACACAGTTGCATATACATCCACACTGCAGCTTTGACTGCATAAGAAATAAAAGAAATTTTGAGTTGGACAACAGAAATCTTTAGGTTTAGACAAAGCTATGGTCATTCTGCAAGTGAATGAAGCTGGGGCTTCTAGGTCACTTTAAAAAGTGCAAAACAGGTACCTTAAAATTTTACTCAATTTTCACCAAGAAGAGGTAACCATGTCTTGTGTCTAAACTTCGAAAGCAGATAGCACTGACAATGGACAGGTAAAATAACCAAAATGAAATGTTTCATAACTTTACAAAGAGCTGCAGTGAGGCTATCCTTAGGCATGGACACTGACCCAGCTCAAGCCAATGCTATTTTGATCCCTGTGGGATAAGCTGCTGTGGCACAGTAACACACACGGGCAATTGTTTCATGTAAGGCTACAATGGCATATTGTGATTAACTTAAAAGCAAGAATGCAGATCTTGTGGAACTGAAGAATCTGTTAAGTCTCCTTTTTTCTTTCCTGCCTCCAAAAACAGTTAGGCTCTTGGTAATGAAAATATATGATTGGCCAAAGCAGATTTATTTTGAGAGTTCTGATTTGGTTAATATGCAACAATGTGAACATTAGCAAATGCAGCCTGGAAGAAGGGATTATTCTCGTTTCAGGACTGGTGCTGCTATGTAGCTCAAAATTACTGGCAGGGTTTGACCTGAAAAAGAAAGTAAAATGGACTGTCAAGAGGTTGCAGTTAATGAAGTCCTAATTTATTTGGGTTCTCAGAAGTCTTTGAAGGACAACTTTTTAGGAGTAAACACAGAAAATGAAACACATCTGGGGGCAATAGTGTAAGAGTCCACCAAACTGAAATTAAACTAAAGCTATGCACTGGTCATTCCACATTTCAGGAATGAAATGCACTGGCCATTCCACATTTCAGGGATGAACAATATGAAATCAGACATGAACTAATTGCTGCCTGTTATGTCTGTGATGCTTGTTGCTCTTTTAGGAATTAATTTACTTTCTTCTCAAATTTAAGGTAGGGCTTACAAGGTCCCTGCTTCATTTCATTACTGATACAAAACCTCAACATTTACATTTGCTGTAATATAGGAAATTATATAAATTACTATTTTTTTCTACAGTGATAGGATTACATCTCTACAAGATAAAAGTTTCTTTCTGATGTGCACTCACAAGAAGAAAAAGTAGGGAAAAGGTAGGTTTATTTACCATTTACTAGACATAGTCCATTTTTCAGTCTAAGATATGTCCACTTCATCTATGCCGAAGAGTCTAAAGTGTAATACCCAGCTGTGCTAAAGTAACTGTTCTACAAGAAATACCCATACACATCATTGAGTTGAAATTCTAGATAACAGTGTGTACTTGAAAGTTTGTACAGACTCTTCTCAGGCCCACATTAGTCATAATGAAAACCCACATACTTCCCTTCCCTATGTCTGCCTTGGTTTTGGAGAAAAAGAAGTTTTAATAGCAAGGAAAGCTAAAACAAGCTTTTGTTTGCTTTAGTTAGCAAACAAAAATATAACAATGACTTAGCAGAGTTCAGAGATAATGACACATGGAGAAAAGATAACTTCCTGGTGGCAAGGTAAACTCTTTTGTGTGGTGCTTCTAACAAATAATTCAAGTGCATGAAGAGAAATGTCTCAGTTCCAGAATTTCACATGTAGCAACTATGAAGTTGATAATTTTTCCCTCACTTCACTCATACTTGGAAACATCAACCCACTTAAACCAAGGGATTAGTTTTGTGTGTGTATGCACGACTACTGAAGGCTCCCACTTAGAGCATCTGAAAAACGTTTTTTTTTTTAAAAACAGGAGGAAGGTATAATAAAAAGCTTGGAAATAAGAATTGTCTTTTCCTTTGGGGAATGCAGTACTTATATTTGAGCACAAAATTTATCGTCCTGCCATGGTCTCTTCCCTTTCTCTCAGTTTCATACCTGGTTTATTCCTATTTCAGTATCTTCCTCGGTTTTCCCAGAGCTTGTGGGTGGGAGAGAGAATAAATAAAAAGTGAAGAAAGTAATTTAAAAAAAAAGTAGGTAAAGCTATTTATCACAGCTACTTACAGCAAAGGTGCTTTGGAAGCTAAGGTCCACCTTTGTACAGACTTGTGCACGCAGATCAGGGAAACAATACAAGAGCGAGAGACAATGCAGAAGGGAAGGGATGTGCTGAAGGGAAATCAAAACTATCAGAGGGAATAAAATATTACTCTAGAGGATCACAGTCTTCACTTATGAGCATGATACTTGCCATTTATTAATGTGATTAAACAGGCAGACCTAGATCAGACTGCCACAAAGAGATTATTCCACTACTTAACAGAACAAGGCATGCAAGCTAAGTGCAAGACATAACATTCCTTTCTAGATGGATAAGACACTGACAGGTTTAATTAAAAACCATTTCCTTTAGTTTTGTCTTCCTTAATTCAGTTTCAAGGTCTTCCTCTTAAAATTTCAGGTCTAGTCAATGCTTTGAAGTTTTTTTTTTGTGTTTGAGTTTGTTTCCTCTTTATTAGAGTAAAAAACTCCAAACAACATAACAGAACAGTCAGACTTTTGCTATCTGTATAAAATGTCTTGAAGTACAGCAGTGTTACAGTGCAAAGCAATTTTTAGGGAATCTGCACCTCTTTTAGCAGGGTCTGTACATATAAATGGCAATGCTTTTTATTACAGATGAAGTCTTAGTTAAATCATCCCACTGCTCCCTTCTTGGATACTTCTTATCTTCCTGATTTGCATATATCTGCCACCAGTTTAATCTAATATTGGCTGAAAACTGTTTTCCTATATTTGTACGTGGGCAGCTCACTTGCAGCACTGACATCTCCTACTCTAAATTTTTAGGAACATCTACTGCACTGGTCCTTAAAAATCCCACATTTTTAAAGAACAGACTAACACTATCAGTGTGTTTTTCAAAGTTCCCTTGCTGTCTATTTACAGCTTTAATTCCACCTCAAAACAGAAGACATGAACCCTATAGAATCTATCACATGGTGCAGGCATTCTCATAGATTTCGCTCCTACGCACGTCTCCAGTTTTTAGAAAAAGCTGTGTTAGCAAGTTTGCCCTTTCTCTCCATCAGTTATCAGCCCACTACTACAGGTAGCATGTGCTACCTGTTGGTTGATTTTTTTCCCTGTTTCTTCAAACACTAGAATTTTTTCAGTCCAATTTTAATTACTCATTTTACATGAAGCTTAAAACTGACTACCTTTAGGTTTCAGTCTCATTACAAACTGCATAGGAGGAAAGAACTGTACAACTCAAATGTAACACCAACTTAGCAAAAACTGAAATCTCTTGTTATAATTTGTCATGATAATTTGATATGCACATGTATTAAAACATACACTGCATTTTCTGTCACAAGTATCTGCTTGATTTTTTTATGCTTTCCAGCTACACAGCTTCTCTTACTTGCAATCCCCATCTGCTATCATTCCTTTCACTCCATTGTTCACAATCATCCTATTATGTTATTTAGAACTCTGGCTTCAGACACTCTCCTAGGTTTCTGTTTCTACAGTATTATTTTGAGGTTTTCAACAAATGATTTCTATTATTTTATTGTGCGGTAGTGTTCATTCTCCTAGTTCCCACCCTTCTCCAGGTAATTCGTGTAATTCAGGCTTCAGCCAACTAATGACATTTACACTTGTTATACCCAATGCACAATTTTAATTTTGTGTAGTCCATCCAAAAGCTGCAGGCACTTTTACTTTGGTTTTATTTAGGTTTATTTCAGTTTAACACAAACTGATTTAGTTTATATCAAACCAAAATCAAGCAAATCTTTAGAATAAAAATCCACAGAGAAATTTAGACTAGAAACTTTGTTTAAAAATTATTTCTAGGTTCCTTTAATAGCCTATCTCACACTGAGATAAAAATTCAGAACCTTTTCTAGCTTTGCCTTCTACACATCTTGCCTTCTTCTTTCCCTTGAACACTTTGCTGAGTGCATTTAATTACATTTGATAAATGAAAAAAGTATAAATATATGGTATGCTTCGTCAAATAAACATATCTGACAGTTCATCATGATGCTACTGTGTGTATGGAAAATGAAATAATGTATACAGCTGTTGGTTAATAAAGCAACAGAAAAAAGCAATAATTGTTTTTCTAACTTGAAGCAGGAAAAAGGAAAACAAAATAAGCAACAACACAAACTTACCTGTGGTAACATGAAAGCAGAATTACTCCTGAGATATCCCAAGACAGAAGGAGATTGATAAGGATTTCCTACCTAAGTAAGGCAAGTAATAAATATAACTAAATCTTTCTTTGTATCTAAAGGACAAGCACTAGCAATAAGGAACATGTGAACATGACTTGGTTATAGCAAGAAATATTTACATTATTAAGCAGAAAGTAGTTGTGATTGCTTACCTTGAGAAACTATTACACCTTCATGAACTGAAAATTATCCTTGTCAGGCACAACTAATTAAGTATGATACTTTTAAAGAGAGCCACAAATATTAAAACTATGCAGAATACTAAAAATTGGAGTTTAAACATTGCAATTCTGTGAGATCCTGCTGTCTGTATATAAAAGACTAGTTATAAGTAGAAAAAGCCAGCTGAGACAAAAGTAAAAAATATATCTCTAGGCTACCAGTGATATAGTAAAACCAGATTAATAGCAAATTAACTAAGATTACTTTATCATCTTTAACATACCTCAGTTGAAACTGATATGAGAATATTCCAATGCATCTTTAAATAACAGCTCAACCACTACTGAGAAAGGATTTTATAAGCCCACACAACAGCACTGCATCATCATAGGCTCACTTAGAACTCAACAAGTAATAATCATTCCATATAAGATATATATCTAATTTCAAATCAATAAATGAATGTTTCAAAGGGTTAAGCATTTAGTAATGTTTGTGAGGAAAAAAAACCAAAACAACAACCCTCCAAAAAAGAGAACTGAGCCTTCTGGGAAGGTAAAAACCTACCACTTACATTGCTGTATGTAATGCCTTTTGTAGAGAAATCTTGCTCCACTAATAATGAAAGCCCTGAAATTCCAGCATTGCCAGTGCAACACATAAGAAACTGCATTTCAGTTGTTAAAACCCCAAATTTACCTACGTCAGTTCTTGTGCTGTATTACATCTTCAGTATTGCAGAATGACCAAAGAATTCCCAAATCTTCCCCAAAACTACTCGGATAAGATCTAGCAACTGCATACACCCAAAGGTGGCACGTCACAGAAGAAGTGAGAGATACCATCAGGCATCCAAACCATAACACGTCATAACACTGCTAAACTAACTTATTTTAGCTTTGGACAGACACCTGACAACAACAGTCATGGTTTTCCAATGCAGCATTATTTCTCCAGAGAAACTGTCTCCATTTTCTCCAAGCAGCTCTACCGTTTACTTTGATGTCTGATTTAGAGACAGCAGAAAAAGCAAAGGTGATTTCCCTATGTATTTTAGGCTTAACAAACATTCTCCTGATAATAACTGCTTAATACTGTGATAGCATTACTATGAAAATGTTAGATTCTTTTGGAAATACACCTTTTCAGCATAGCAGAAAATTTCCTGAGCTGGGACAAAATGGCTGCTGTCTCCTGGTCTCAACAAACTATTCTTGTAATATTTTTACTCTATGACAACAAGAAGTTCCTTTTTTATGCAGTTGAAGTTTTCCATACAAATATCTCATAATAAAAATATATTTTTTAAACTCCCTCTTGAGAAATTTCTGTGCTCTTTTTGTTTGCTTAGAACACAAATCTCTGTTTGAAAAGTCAGAGACTTGGATAGAATCCAGCTAGGTAGTAACTGATATGGCATCCCTCAGGTTTCAAATGCAAATAAAATAGTAGAATTTTGAAAAAGGTTCATCTCCCACAGATATTTACTTAAAATAAGACTTATCTTTCCAAAAATGTTTTTGTGTAACATGAAATTAATTTCAGCTCAATTACTATTAGAACATCTGTTAATTTCCCCCATCCATCTGTCTTAAGCACTTTGAATGGCATCTGCTGTCAATCAAATAGGTTACATATCAAATGTCATCATAAAGACTCGAAAACAAGCCCAAGATATAAGAGTTAACTGTATAATATCTTTTTTTTCCAAATGAAGGAGCTATCCTTGCAGGTTTAATAAATCATGAAGGTTCTCACAACTGAAAATCAGCTAGTCCACCACTACAAGGATCATTTATTAATGTCTCCTAAAATGGAAATTTTACTGAAAATGATAAGTAGTTGGGGTGTTTTGTTTTGCTTAATTTTTGTTTGGGTTATGTTGGTGGTGGTGATTTTTTTATTGTTTGGGTTTTTGTAGTACAGGACAGTAGAGATGAGTTAGAGAATGGGGTTGTTTATTGAAAAAGGATTTTTTAAAGAAGTTCTTAAAGATTTAAGTGCTCTAAGTTCAGAATTTTTGCAGGAGACAGAAAAAAAATCCTGTATTTTTATAATTATAAGATCTTTTAAGCAAATACTATAGTACTGAGTATCCAAAATAATGTGCTGTGCTAAGAATGTATTGATTTAATCAGAAACTGATTGAAGACATAAAGGTGAACACTAAACAATAGGAGCAATGAGGGGTAAAGAACAAGAACATTCATGAGAACTGTTTGCCCAGTTACACTGTCTGTTCATCTACATGTCCTGTGTATATCTTTGACAGAACCCACTTGCTGATCTCTGGCCAAACATACAATTCTGCAGTTGCATATTTGACAGAGTCCTGGCTGTTACACAAGCAGATCATGTGTGGAATATTGCACAGAACCACGGCAGCCTTGTGAATGTACCGAGCCGGTCTTTTGTGGCTAAGTAGCTGAACGTTTTACTAACATGACAAAATCTTCTGATTAGTGTTGCATTCATTAAATGGTGACAGATGCTGGTATTAATTACATGTTGAGAGGATCATTTTCCCATTACATTTCTTTTGTTACCAGCCTCATCATTCCAGTTATCAGCCTGCCCTATAAGCAGATTAAACACCAGACTTTTTTTTTTTTTTTTGAGGGTGGGGGATGTGTGTATATATTCCTTGTTTGACCAAAATGAGTGACTGATCTTTCCTACACTACCCCACCATCTGGATTCCTCTCTTGCACTTTTAAAAACCTGTACTTATCATCTGTTAGACAATTTATAAGAAATGTTATTTTGAAAGGTAATTTGGGTGGCTCTCTCAAGCCATCTTACATTTAATGTTGGAAGCCATAGGATTAATCACTTGCCTTGTACAAACAGGTAACATCTATTTTTTTGTGATAAACCTTGCCAAATTATAACTGTTATATCAAATATTAATTTGGCATTTCAAGATGGAAAAACATGTACAGTAAAAAGTATATGTGAAACAAGTTGCCATCCCTTGTGTCAGTCTTGAACAAAAAGATTCCCACTCTATGTAATAGTACATGCATTCAAACAACAACAACAAAAAACTATTCACCATTCCCATGAATACTAGCAGGATTCCTCAAACACATTTTATGGCCAAGAATGATTTTTTATTTATTACGTTTATTCTACATGTACACCAACTTCTCCTTCATAACAACTCAGAGTAGCCCTGGAGAGGAAAAAAGGAAACAAATAAAAAAAATTTGAAAAGTACAACTGGCAAAGTCATTCATCTGGAAATAATTTCTGCCATAAACCAAAAGGTTATAAACTGAAAGTTGACAGAGGAGAAAGACATTTGTAGAATAACTAATTGAAGGGTGATCAAGAATCATTAATGCGATTTTGGTAGAGAAAATTAAATACAAACCTAAAATTTAAATCACCCAGGTTTTATCAGAAGACATGGGGAAGTAACAATGCTTTTGCACATGGTACTTATTAGGCTTATTAAGAACAAAAGTATTAATGGGAACAAGTGCAATGAGAAAATGAGAGTGACCAAGAAGCAGAGAGTCTGTTTCAAAAGTGGAGATGGATAAAACAAAACAAGCCCTATCCAGAGTGTGTTTTTATTAAATATATACAATATATCTCATATATATATATACACACACATATACAGCATCGTTACCTACACAAAAGATATCCAAACAAAATAAATGTAAATTGATCTGCATAACTGCACTTCTAACCATCAGAGAAGTGATGATCTGGAGCAATTGTTCTGCGTGAAGTAGCAGAGGAAGAAAAGCTTCACTGTCTTTGAAGCACATCAAATCCCATTTATGCTATGAAGATCTACTATGTAGCTGGATCAAACAGCAGGCACTGGGACTGAATGACCTGAAGTTGTCTCTTTCAGTCTTATTTTTCTGCAGTGGAACTGGCAGATGCCCACACAGGGGAAATATGTAGAATAGTTTCTGTGCATTTGTAAAATTATGATTGCTGGCTTAAAATAGCTACTTGAAAAAAATGATTTTCGCTGATGGCTCAGATCTCTCCTTCTACACAATCCAGCTGGGTGAATTGTATTCAGTGAATGCTCATTTATGCACCTAAGTTTCTTGCCCTAACACATTCTTAAGATCTTCTGTATTTGTGCAGATTTTCTGGTTCTGTGACAGTTTGACTTTATAGTCAGCTGATACCTGGAAATCCTGGCCATGACCAGGTCCACAAGCCTTGGAGCTTTATAAGACATGCCCAGTGAATTGATAACTTCATCCTGGAGGAGCTGAATTTTCTGCTCATGTAAAGCCCAAGTAGAGTGTTCAAAGAAGGGCAACAGTGGACAGAATTATGGGAACTTTCATACAAATCCACTATGCAGCCACAAACTCCCTTTTTGCTTTAAAGAAAATAACAACAGACAATTCTGAATCCACTTACTTCCAAAAACAGGGGTATTCAAAGTAGCTGGTTTCAGCACTCATGCAACCCTGTGCGAGATTGGAGGCTTAGACTGTGAGGCCTTTTAGGCAAAGACTGTTATTTATTAAGAAACTGCAAAATAGCACACTGGGAACGTGAGGCAACGACGAGGCCTCCTCCATGCTAACCCAGGATGGCTAAATATATTTTACATGAGACACAACTTGGAACATCAGTGATGCACATACCTTCAACTGCTATTTTTGACACAGGTCTCTCCGCAGGAGATTCCATAGCCTGTAGAAAGGTTAATTAAGCATCCAGAAGTTTTACATGTACAGAAGTTAAAACTGGAGACACTACTTATGTGAAGGTGTTTTGAGAGTAAGAAATTAAAATTTGAGTGAATTGGGAAGTTTTGCTGGAATCAGATGCATTAGCTTCAGAAAATATAGTGATATATTCAAATACATACATTCACTGCACAATACTCAAGTAATCTTATTGCCATAAAATCAAAGCTGAATTTTTAACAGTCCAAGCCAGTTATTTTTCAATGACACCAGTTTCCTGGTAATGCTTTGTACAATGAGCATTTGCAGAACAATTTGAACTTACTTACACTCACGGTTATGAAGCTTTTTTGCATGGTTTATGTTAACTGATTTTGCTTCCTTTTCAGGATATATTTGGGCAGGTGAAAACAAACCCAAGAATAGATACCTTAAGTGTGTGACAGGAAACATATGAGAACCAAAAACCTGGAGACTGAAATAATAACAAGAACCATCTTATTTTTATTATCCAAGTGCAAAAATGATTATCAAAGACCCCACAACACTCAGTCACATTCCACAGACAAGCAGAGCACTGGTAGGATTCCTATGGGGTCAGTGGGACAGGCCCACTACAAGACTTCAGCTACTCAAAAGCACGTATTTCCCAGTTATTGTGCACCAGTTCTTCTCTGAAAGAACATATGTTCATTATTTTGGTTTTCTTTATGAAAACAAACTGAAAATTTCCTCCTAGTTTAAAAATATATTGTGGGTTTTTTTGGTTCCGGTGAGATGTTTAAAAAACTTTCTCAGAAAAGTTTCTGAAACTTTACATTTTCTAAATTATTATGTCCAGCTTGAGACAAGCATTTGGGTTTGTCTAATAAAGTAAATAAAGTAAAAAAAGTCTCAAAATGAAACAAAGACTATATTATATTTGTATTTTTATTTAATAATCCTATAAACTCACAGTCAGATTTGTTAAATTTCATTTATTTGTTATTTTGTTCATTTGTTAAACTTCATTTGTCCAACATTTCTCATTGATGATTCTATTACATTACTTTGAAAAATACTCACGTCACACATTTTGCAGGATATTTTAAAACAAAGGTTCAAAAAACTCTTCCAAGATATTTATCGTGGCTTATTTCCCTGTTTGAAAAACCAGTTATTTACACTGGTGAAAGGCAGAACATCTAACATCTCCAGGTACAATGTGGAAAATATATGCAGCCTTCCCATTCCCAGATATTAATTTCATGTTCTTTGAATGTTAGATTATTGCTTACCCCTCTGCCTTAAGTCTGATTACTCTGAAAGTGCAGCTAAACTTTTCTTTCTTTAGAAGGAATACTTAAGAATTTGTCATTTATTTGCGTTACATGTCACACCACGTTTATTTTTCTGAGGCATTTCTGAGAGTAAACTTATGTCTGCTTTAAAGGTACAAAATCAGGATGCGTATGTACTACTTCGCAAGGTTTCCAACTCACATTTCTCTTTCCTCTGGCTCCTCACCCAGAGCCCATCCCACAGGCTCGGGCAAGCCCAGGTGGACGGAATCTCCCACATACCGAGGCTCCCGGTCTAGACGCACTTTGGCCCATGCCTGCAAATACCTTTTTGGTAGCCAGCCCTCGGGCCGCCGGGCGTTCCCAGCCCTCAGGAGGCCCGACCAGCGGCACTTACTGGTGGCGCCTCCCGAGTCGCTTCCTGGCAGCGTTAACGGGGCCCCTCGCCCTGCTGCGGCACGGAGGGGCTCCTTGCCCGAGGCCAAGCCCTCGCTGAAGCCGCTGCCGCCTCAGGCCGCCGCTCCGCCTTCCTTCCTTCCAGGGCGGCAGAGAGAGCGGCGGCCCCGCGCGGCTCCGCCGCCGCCATTTTGGGACGCTGGCGGGCGGTCTCCATGGCAACCAGGAAGGGGCGGACATCGCGCGGGGTCACCGCTAGCCCGGCCCCCTCTTAAAGGAGCAGCCGCGGCGGCCCCGCGGTGCCGGGCAGGGTCTGACCCCCGCCGCCGGTGCCACCAGCGACCCGCGCCCCGGCCGCCCCCCGGCCGCCGCGAGGGGGGACATTCCCGCGGACCCGAGGTGACGACCCCGGCGGAGGGATACCGACCGCCGCCGGCGGCTCCGCCGAGCGCAGCGAGCGGGCCGCGCTCCGGGCCGCGGCGGGGGCTGCGCGGGGGGCGGCAGCCGGGGCAGGGGCCGCCCGCCGGCCCGG
>QUSF01000034.1:3699945-3791920 GCA_003676055.1 Chloebia gouldiae | reverse complement strand
GGGGGGCGGCAGCCGGGGCAGGGGCCGCCCGCCGGCCCGGGGCGCGCGCGGGCCCCGGCGGGGCCCCGGCGCCAGGAGAAAGTAGTCCCGCGGCCTCCCCCTCGCGCCGCTGGAAGGGGTTCGGCGGCGGAGGCGGCGGACGAGGCGTCGCTCGGTGCTGCGGCTTCAGCTGATAATTGAAGGGAAGCGAGGCGGCTGCTGCCGGGAGGAGGGAGGCACGGAGCGTCTGCGGAGGCCGCACCGGGACAAACTAGGTACCCGGGGCCCCTCCGCTCGGTCGGGGGGCGCCGGGGAGGCGGGCGCGGGGCGGCGGGGCGCTCGCCGGGCCCCTCGGCGACTCCGGGCCGGGCCTGTTGTGTCATCCTGGCATTAGACGAGCTGCCCTTCCTGGCGGCCCGGGGCAGGGGGAGGGGAGCGGCGCCATCCCGGAGCATTGTTGCAGATGGGGCTGGGGGGGCGAAGGGGAGCCGGGAAGGACGCGGCGCCGCGCTGGTGAGTGTGTGGGGCGGCCTGGAGGGGTGGAATGGGGCCCTCGCCGTGGAGGGAAGGGCTGGAAACGGAGCTGACAAAATGGCCAGGCGGCCCCCGAGCCCGCTGCAGGGGCATCCCTCGCCCCCCTGCCCCGGGCAGGGTGCCGGGGGCCGCCTGGCCTTTCCCGGGCCGCCTGGCGGGGAGGGGGCGGCAGCGCGGCCGCCCCTCGGCGGGCCCTGTGTGGCTGCTGATACAAAAGGGCAGTGTCAGTGTTGACACTGCCGTGCCGATTTCGATGCCCTTCCATGTCTTCCCTCCCCCACTCCGCTTGGCCCCCTTTTCGTTAGGGGTCCTTTCTTTCCCACCCCCCCTTATATTTTTTTCCCCCTCTAAAGAAACTAGAGAATATCTTAAAGGAAAAAATGGGAATTTCTTTTTCTTTCCCTCCTGCCCAGCTCGGTAAAAATGCTAAACAATCGGCCGACGTCCATATTTCACAAGCTTTTTTTGGGGGGAGGAAGAAGGTGGGCAGAAAACGGAGGCGCCCGTGGGGTCGGAGTCACAAAGCTGGCTGCCCACGAAAGGGATTATTTTCGCAGCTAAATGTTTTCGAGCTGATGTTTTTCTTGTTTTCAGTCAAGAAGCAAGTTGTTGCCTGGTCCTTGCGTTTGCTTGCATAATGCGTCGTACTTGGAGGCTGATCAAACGCTGGGTTCTGCCTTTCCTGCCTGGCTCTTCCTCCTTCCCTTTTCCCGGGGGGCTGGGTCGTGGGACAAGTCAGAGGGGGCTGGTGGCGCTGGGGCTCCCGGCCGCTGCCCCGGCGATCCGGGCAAGGGAAGGAACCGAGGCCGGGGCTCTCGCCAGACCTGCAGGCCTGTCTTCCTGTGTCCAACTTTTTTATTGTTCCCCCTTCCCCCTTCCGAGTGCACGGGCTCTCCGGCAGGCGGGGGTTTGCACGGCTCGGGAGTCCCAAAGTCTAGACGGGGAGCCGGAAAATAATAGGGGAAAGAATGGAAAGTTATGTCAAGGGCTTTGGGGGAAAAACATCGACGTATCGAACAAAGGTCCTGCCTGTGTTGGAGAGAGAGGCCTGCATGTGAGGCCTGATTGTGTCGCATTTACACACGGGGAAGAAATGAGTGCTTGGTACTGGCCTAAATTTATTCTGTAAGTCTGGCATGGAACTTAGGAACGCTTTCAGAGAGTGTATAGTTTGTTTTGGGAGAGTTTTTATTATGTGTAGCAATCCAGTAATAATTTTTATTTTAAATCTTTTTTTTCCCCAAAAAAGATAGTTCAGGTTGTTTGTTTTTTTCTTCCTGCCTTGTTCAGCAGAAATAATACTGATTCAGAGCTTCTAACACTGTAATATAAAACTTAGACTAACTTCCACAGTTTGTGTTGTGTGTATTGCGAATTTTGAGCTTTCTGGTGCTTTAAAGGCTGCCATAAAGAGGAGTTAAATAGTTACCACTGATAAATTTGAAGTACATCTATCATAATGAGAAAGAGGAGGAATTCTGAGCACTTAAATTAATTTTTCAAGATTTTCTTGTGGGAACTGACACTGTGGGTATACTTTTGTAAGACTTTAAAAACTAGCAAGCATTCCTGTGATTATTTCCATTTTTCTCTGGTGTAGTCTCCTCTTTTCAGTTCTCCCTCTTCCACTCTCAAAACTAGAGTTCTAATTGTACAGGGTTGGGGTTTTGGTTTGGGGTTTTTTTTTTAATTTTAAATAAAAAAAAAAGATATTTGATATATGAGGTTTCTGAGATTTATTAAGATTTTTGATAAGCTAAAAGTTTTTAAACAAGTTGTATTTTATATACGTAAAAATATACACAATGGGCATGAAAGCATGATGAAAAATAACTATAGTTTTCTGTTTTTTTGTAGTCTACTTAATAAATATATATAGGAATTAAATGTATATTATGAAAATACCAGTTAAAATATCAGTTTGCAGCTGATATTTTAACAAAATATGTTGTATTTGAACAAAGAAATATAAAAGCAGTAGTCTGGTGAATAAATTCTGAAAATAATAGTTAAAGTTTTTGGCAGTATACATGTTTTTAACTTGTAATAGTTTCTGTATTTGTAAAATGGAGCTGATTGTGAGCAGCTTAGTTCTTTTGATCTTAAATGCAAAGGTGTTTTTAAATTTTATTGTTTGGCATATCTTACTGTTGTGTTAGAAATACAGGTAATCAGATTTTTTCCCCCCTTTCTTAGGGTTTTTTTCTGAGAAAAATGAGTAGTAAACTTGAATTAACAACCTTTAAGTCTTCAGTCTCCAGATGTTTGCATAGGTAGGAACCTAAACATGTCTTTGCTGTTAGTAGAAATTGTTACATGACTGCTTATTAATATAGCAGATCTACTTCAGTAGGAGTGCCAACCTGTTGAGTAAGAGCTTAGGAAAATGGAGTCTTTTCATGTCTTGCAAAAGTTTTTCAGGTCAAAGTGACCATTAGGGGAAATATTCTGCATCTTCCCAGTAAATGAATACTCAAAGCTGTCATTCCTAATCAGGAATCATGCACAAGTTTTTGTGGGTTTTTTTTTTTTTTTAGTTTTCCTTTTTGTGTTTTACTTTGACTGTCTTCAAACCCAGAGTGTAAATATTACAGAAAAAAAACTGCAATGAAAACTTGTTCTTATAAAATCATTTCTAAATTTGAAGTCTAAAGCTGTAGGTGACAACAGCACTATTCCTTCTGCAGCAGTGTAGCAAAAATAAAATGCATTTGTCTTTAATGCCATCAGTGGAGACATGATCAATTTCCATGTGGGTCCTTACATCACTGGTAAGTCCAGTTACTTCTCTGCAGCAGTCCAGAACCATAACCTGACTAAATTCCTTTCATTTCGAAGTGATGAAGCAGAAGTAGGAAAGTTAGTGAGAAAACTGCATGTTGGTACCTAATTTGCAGCTAAACGAATCTCACAGCTATGTTAATCTTGTATTTATAGGCCTTGCTATATTTTCTAACAAACTAGTTGGTAAGCATCATGTAGAGCACTTTCGATCATGGGTCTGTCTTTTGTCACACTGAGGATAAATTTTGGTGACAAAGTATAATCACATACTGAAGTACAACTTGGTGAACTATGGCATTGCCAAAAACTTAACCCAGAATGTTTCTGGGATCTCCTATTGGCCTGTTGGATGATCAGTGTCCTGTTCATCACCTGTCAAATTAGTAACACCCCTTATAATGCACTTTGTTGACTCTGTTATGCTATTTTCATCAAGGTGTCACTGCCCCATTCAGTGACTGAAGCTACTGACTCTGAAGGTAGTAGCACATATTTTTTTTTATAGAGTAACTAAAAGTTACTCAAATTAATTAGCTTTGGGTGAGTATGCTTAGTTTTCTGAAGAAGTAGTATTTTAAATGTGCCCTTAATTCACTACATAGGATCACAGCAAATTTCTGGTAGTGTAGGAAGGAACTTCTTGCTGAGGGTTTCCATAGCTCAGTTTTAACTTAGGCCATGAGGTTGGTAACTGCAAAACAAAGTCATATTAACTTTTTTTCCTTGGTGTGTTTTTTTCTCAATTTATATAAAATAAAGTGCTTTTCAAGGAGCAAAACTATTTTCAGAGTTCTAAGTGGTGAGCAATAATGAAAAAAGTGCTTGTATGTAGCCACTTGTCTCAGATTCATTTTTTTTAACAAAACAGTTGCTGAATTAATGTATTAAAGTTATCTTCTGTAAATAAAGAAATTTTAGCTACCTATCAAATGTACAGTGTCTGTGGAGGACAGGGCTAAGTCAACTGGCTTCTGCCTGCTTTCAGATACCAGCAATGGTTGCTTTAGTATGAAATTCAGTTTGAGGAGCAATTGTTCTCCTAATCCTGCCATCAAGTTGGTAGAGTCCAACTGTGTAAATATGCATATTCTCCTTCAATTCTGTTTGGCAGCCAGGGTTCAAGCACACAGGACCAATCTGTTTACTCTCCTTGTCTGTGATGATGCTTGTCTTGCAAGGTACTGACTGTTGCCAGTCTAAGTGGACTCATGAAGCTACTTGGTACAAATATGGCTGCAAACTGCCCTGAGAGGAGTAGATGGTCACTGTAAGGAAAAATAGAAATATTGTTTTCATGTAGGATAAATGGAAAACTTAGTTGTATTATATAAAAAGTTAATCAAGGTGGTTTAATATTTGACTTCAATATTGAAGATGCATGAGAAATACTAGCAATGATGTTCAAGCCATTATTACCTTCCATTGTTCCAGAAAAGCCTCTCTTGTAAGGATTCATACAGTAAGCCTGTTTGCAAAGCTTGGAAATCTCAGGAAGTTACTTGGTCCTTCTCACATTTGACTTCTTATACCCTTGAATAGTTTTTCATTGATTGCAGCCTGATGAAAAGAGGTCCATTTTCTGGTGTGATAAGAAAGAAAAAAACCCCAAACCTTAAAAATGTACAAAGGTATGCTTGGAGAAGAAACTGGAATGATTCTATCAGTGTGTAGTAATACTGTGCTGGCTCATGGACTGGGGGGAATATCTCATTTTCTCGAGTGTTTTCTGTATGATTTGTTTTGGTAGTGTCCACATAAAGTGCACATGTTGAACTGCAAAATTCTGACCTTCATGTAAGGTATGAAAGGGTCTGAGTCATCTTCTGGAATGTGAACCTTGAGTTGTAGGGAGTAATTTGGTGTTTGAAATTGGAAGCTGAGGTCCCTTTTTGAATAAGATGGGGTTTTTTAGGCTCTGAAAGGCAAGGTATATTTCACATTTATTCTGCTTTCAGAGCAACTTGTTGCTGACAACTTATGTTCTGTTGCATGAAGTCCAAATAACTAAGCATTAGTGTAAAGAAGGGGACATAGTTGTTAGGCTTCTGTAAAGCTGGAAATAAAAGAATATAAACATGTTCTTTCTTCTCTCATGCATGTATGGTTTTTTTGGGAACAAATGTGTTAGACTTTCAGGAGGATGTCAGGCCCTGAGATGGGCATTAGACTTAACACTGGCAGTGTGCACCTCTTTCAGTTTTGTAGTTGACTTGGTTGAAGTGTGGTTAATACAAATGTTTATTAATGCAGAGCAGTAAGTATTTTTTTGCCTTGATTTTCAGGTGTAGCTTTTAATAGTAAAATAAAACTGTTATGAAGACTAGGTCTGTGACAAACTCATGCCCCAAGGTAACTAGGTGTAGATTTAGCTATGTTTGCTTTTAGAAAGCATGTATCCTGTTCTGTTCTGCCTCATTTTTCTCCACATCTGTCTTCCGTTTTGCCTTAGTTTGAGCTCTTGATAGCTTGTCTTACCAGCTCTGGGTAGGAGAAATGATCTCTCTGTATGTGCGCTTTTATGTGCTTGAGGTCTGTTCTGTAGCTCTGCTCCTAGTTCAAGACTGCTTAGATGCAAAAGTACAGGTAAATAAATGTGGAAATCAAAAATACACTCTTGTATAGTATCTTCTGTGTTGAAAACATTGAGGCTTTTGGGATCAGGAGCAACATAAATGAGTTGAGGCACCAAAAAGGGAAAGATGGAAACAATGCATAGTAACACTAGTCAGGGTGGACTCTGATATCCCCCATGCCTGCTCTCCTCCCCCTTCCCTTCAGCCCTAAAGAAAAGGAAAAACACACACCTGCATCCCACCCACTCATTAAGGGACTTGAATTACATGTCCTTGATACTGGTGTAATGATTAGTTGCTTACTTTTAACTCCTGCAGTTAGTGAGGAGATGCTCTCTTTACATTATATATGCCTTTGTGGAATATGTGGTAGATGAATGTTTTTGGACAAAGTAATATTCCAAGATGTGGTTAATGTCAGGGCTAGAGGATGGCATCTGATCCAAGTTAATAATGTTCTGTGTCTTCTGATGTCAAATCCCTTATGTAATTAGCTTATTCAGTGTAGGGAGTGTCCTGTCCTGGAAGGTGTGTGCAGTGTAACTGAATCTTCTGATCACAGGTGAGACGTGGCTGTGCATTTAAAGAGGACAAATGAAGGAAGTAACTGAGGGTGCATATTAATAGGCTGTATGCTGAATTTAAACTTGGAACTCTGCCTTCCTTAGAGAGTGTTTTTTTCCTCTTTATTTTGGGGATGCACTTTATTTATAATCAACTTACTGACTGCAAACTGTAATTTCACTTGTCTTGAGCTTTGCAGTTGTTTCAGGTGTGATGGCTTGATGAACTCACCCATTGTACAGGGGTGAGGGGAAGGTAGGAAATCGCTCAGCTGAACAAGGACAGCAGACAGTCATAAGCTGTGTCAATAAACCTGAGTGAACAGCACCTGAGAAGCAGCTACATTGCTAGGTAGGTACATATGAGATCTTTAAGTTAAACAGCTGGAGAAAACACAACTTCAGCTGAATCTCATTTCATGAAAGGGATGGAATCTGCATAAGTTTGGCAAACTTAGTCACAATTTCAAGTGTTACAGCTTGTACTTTAATAGATCTACTGCAGTCTGTTCTGTGGTGTTTTTCAAGTTTGTTTGATGACAATGGATGCTGCCATATCTTACTCTGGTAATATTCTGCCTGTTGTATTTAGCAGATAATGGTCTACAATAAAAGACTGGTAATAAAAATTAAGACTTGAATTATACTTTAAGACTGTGGATTAAAGAAGTTAGTTTTGCTCCCTTACTCAGTTACAAAAAGCTTGGCAGGAGAACAGATAACATTCCTTTGCCAAAAGTAAGAGAGAGGGAAATTTGACAAACACATATTTCCTATGGCATCTCTGAAGTTGGTGTAGTTCTGCTGTATATTTGTAGACTTGCAAATGACCATAGGCATGCTGGATACCTGACTCTGGCCAGCCCCTCAGAACTTTCACCAGCACTTTGTAACTGGAATTGGAAGAAGCATGTTAAGGGAAATGCCATTGCACACCTCAGTCTGCACATTTAAATGCTTGATTAAGTGGGTAGAAGGTGAGCTCTCTTCACGTTGGCTGTGAAGAGGAAAGGTGAATTTTGTGAAATTTATGATGTGAAGGAATGGTATCACTTTAATGCCTTCTGTTAATGTTGACATATTTGAGCACTATGGACATATTTTTTTAAATAGTTTAGAAGTTCTTGACATATTAGCCAAATCAAACCAGAGTTGGAACAGAATGTGCACTGAAAATTCCAACTTTATTGTGCTTTATGCAGAAGAACTCAAGTGAGCTAGAACCTGAGAACTTTATAATTAAAAACCAGGGGTAAATAGGAATGTAGTGATGAGTTAACTTTTTGGGAATACACTTTAACTAAATGTAAAGTTGCCTGTGAGACTCCACTGAAATGACAGGCCAAGTAATCTCAATCTATCACTTCCAAAATAAAACACAGTGACCATACTTGTTGCTATGCTTCCTGGCTTTCATAGGTTGCCTGGAGTAAACTATATTCCCTGTGAGGTTTTCCTCTGTCACAGATTTAGCCAAAAGCTGTTAAAACTATTCTTTTAGTTTAAATAAAGTAGATTCCTATTAAGTAACAAGTCAATAGATAAGAAGTTTTGAAAAAGAGATGATACAACTGTTTCATTAATTTATTTTATTCAGATGAAATCTTGGGCTTATATCAGATTGAGATCTCACACTTGAATGCAAACTGTGATTCTTGCTGGTAGTACCTGTAGTGTTATGAGGAACACTCAACTCCCTCAACCTGTTCTCAGCAGTCTGCCTGTGTTAAACTAGTGTTGCTTCTGTTTGTGGCATCTGTTTGTTGGTTTTTTTGGTTTCACATCTACCTTGCAATTACTGGGAACTCTATTAATAGACTCATTTGTACTATTATTTTAATTAATTGATTTTAATTGAAATAATTTTTATCCTATTTTAGTGGTGTTGCAGCATCTTAAAAGCTTTTATCAGAAGTAAGCCATGTAGATTGCTCTGCATTACCAAATTGTATAGTGTGTTTTAATTTAAAAGCTGTTCCCCTTCAGCTAAGAAATGGTTTCTTCCTTAGTCTCACAGATTTGCAATACTGATTTCCTTCACCAAGGAAAGTCAGGCTGCTTGGAAAGTCAGCTCCGTAAGATGGCAAATGAAAACCAGACAGCAGGTGATAGTGCTAATTGATCTAACAGCAGAGTTCAATTAGTATTTTGACTTTCTCTGTTGTGTAACCCACTCTGAAACATTGGTTGAGTTGAATGTTAGTGACTCAATTACAAAATTTCTCTGGTGTTTTTTTGTGGTGTTTTTTTTTTTTTTTTTTTTTTGTCTGCTAGTTCTACATGTAACTCTTTCCACAAATAGAATAAGTGGTTTGGGTTTTGGAATATATTAACTTTGGCAAGTTTCCTCCTCCCCCCCCCCCCCCCCCCCAATGTGGCAGATATCAAACATGAACATATGGGCACAGAGTGACACAGCAATAGAAGGATCAAGCTGGATAAACAACCTCTGCACAGACTAACCCTATCCAAAAGTGTGGTATATGGTTTGTGGTTTTTTATTTTTAAATCTTAGAACTTGCTGCTTGCTGCAATAACTTGCTTTATGGAGGGCTGTCTTCTGCCTTCCTCCTCTTTCCCAGGAGAAGGTGTGGGGACACAGTTTTCTCTCTTCAGTGGTAGGTACCATGGGACAAGAACAGGAAAAGCTTCTCAAATTGTAGATAATAGAAGTGTTGGCTTCTTTACAGTGTCTTCTCTGACTTACACCCTCTGAGAAAGAGGATGGTTACAATACAGGAATGGTGTTCTAGTTACTTCCTTAGCCAGAAGATCCAAAGGGAGGGACTAGCTTTCTGTGGGAGCTGAGCTTTGAAAGAGATTCTTGTACCTGAGCAGCATGAGCATCTCCTCTCTGGTGGGCATAGTAGAACAACAGAACTTGTTAGTTGTCTGTAAGGACAATGAAGACTCTCTCTGGGAGTAGGCTTAGTAATAAACCTCATACTTGCCTTTTTAATTCTTCACTCCTCCTGAGATATTCTTTCAGCATGTCATGTTTCAAAATTTAGGATCATCTAATTTCCAGCCTGAAAGTTTCTCTTAACTGTTTGCCTGCTAACTGTATCAATACTATCCTCTCTTTATTTTCTTCTGTTGATGTTTTAATCTTTATACTTACTGAAAGGATTTACAACCTTGTTGCCAGGCTAAGTAATACAGGTTTTATTAGTTAACTTTAAGATCACCCTTCTGGTTTCCAGCTGGTTTTCAGCTGGAAGGCCCACTGTGATGGGCTAAAGTATTTGAGAGACACTGTTCTTACAAAAGCACTGAGAATTCTCAGTTACTTGGTAGTGGTGCATACACCTAAGCATTGATTCCTCTTTCACACCTCCTCTCCCATTCCCCTCCAGCACCACTCTGGGAGGAACTGGAACATGCTAACAGGGTTTGGCTTACAGAAAATGCTTTTTGGGTTCAGTACTGAAGTACAGCAGCTCCATATTGAGTGGTAATATTGTACTTCTAGCATTGCAGATGTCTCTTAAAATAATTTACTGTTCCATATTTTGATATATCCTTACTATTTTGAGAGAGGGACAGAGGAAAGAAAATGGGACTTGCAAGTTCTGATAATTTTGGAAAAAGGGGAGTTTTAAGGGAAGAGCTCTGTGTTTAGATAATCATATCACCTGTGTAGCTATTTGGAAATAAGCAAGGCTGTAATAACAAAGCTTTCATCTTGGTTCATAGTTTTCTTCTATGGGTAATAGTCTTCCATCATTATAAACACTTTCTGGTAAATTTGTGCAATGATGCAGTCTGTTTGGATGCTACTTAACAGCAATTTAAACAGTCTTGGGTTTAACAAAACAGAAATAAAATATGAATGACCTCTGTTCTGTGAGCCAGGAAATAGTAACAAGTGCCCAGAGTTCTGCTGTCAAAAACCAAAATCTTTTGCTTCTGGAGTCTGTTGATGTCCTGTCACTACTGAAGTATGCTTTCAGGATTTAATATCATTACAAGTTGAACATTATTGCCTGCCTTCAAGTGTTAAAAATGTTTAATCATCCACAGCTTACAGAGATGCTATTTTCCAGTTGTTTTTTAAAAGCTTGGGCCTTTGACTGTGCATTCAGAGTAGCTGTGAATATTTTAAATCCAGCTACATTTGAATGGTAGAATATTCTTTAAGTGTGTTTGCTGTAATGCAGCTTGGAAGCCCACTGGGTGGAAGCTGTAGTCCTCATCAGAAGGTACATTTTGCTAAACTTTGAAACTTTGGTTCAGTGAGAATGTCTGTCTACATAAGTATATAGGGTAAACAAATACAGTGTCATGGCACAGCTGACACGGGGAAGGAAGGCAGACTGTCCTGTGAAAAGCATTTGAAAAAAATAGACTTTGTCTCTCAGGAAAGGAGAAGGCCTATTCCTGGAAATACAGTCAGCACTAAGGGTATCTCTTTAAATAGTAAGTTGTTTTTTAAAGAAAATAGATAATTCTTCCTTACTGTATTTTTTTTGTATTGCTTTAGGCTGGAGGACTTTAAATACCTGATTTCTGTGTAAAATACCTGGTTGTCAGTTAAAGGCTAATTTAAGGAGGAGAAAAAGTGAAGTGCAAAAGTATGTACAAGTGTTCAGTTTTCATACCACTGATTCTAGCTGTGTTGTCATAAATGTTACAGCTATACCAGGAGAGATAGTTCTCAGGTATTCTAAAGATGTTAACCTGCCATATACCTGTCATATACCAGGCATTCTAAAGATGTCAACCTGGCATACCTAAGCTTTGAACGATTGAGTCAAGGAATTCAAGAACTCAGTTTTGTGCCTATGGATTCAGGAATGGTGCTCAGAGATGGAGTGTGACAAGTAGAGGAGATGCAAGCTACTATATTTCCTCAAATTTTCACCTAGCCCTGTGAGACATAGCTGAATTGGGGCTTGTGAACCCTTATCCTTGCTTTATGTAAATGATCTACCTGGTTAAAAAGTCTACTTCAGAAGGAGTTGGGCTTTCTGTTGACATCAAATGCAGGATGTGACTAATGCAAGCCCAGACCTGTGGCAGCTAGAAGCAGCAGCTCAACCTATGGCAGAATATAGTGATTTAAATGTCTAAGTTTAGCTTAGATGCATCCAAAAGCCACGTAGTTTGTTACTACTTAATAGTATTGCAGGTTATGACAACAAGCTGGAAATGCATTTACTCTTGGGGTGTGTTTGTTCTGTTGTTGGGAAGATTGGTGGCCCAGCTTTGAAGTGGGAATAACTTGAAAATACAAACTTGTGACTGGCTATCACTTAAACTGTTTTGTTCTTTGTACTTGAACTGACTGGAGTTGTGTTTGTGGTGGGAGAGTGGAGGAGAAGCTGATGTAATTTAAAGTGGCTTCATCAGAATTAGAAAAGTTTAACTTGTGACAATTGGTGATCAAAATGTCAGATTTTAAATTGTCTATGTCAACTTGTACAGATGCAATCTATATTTTTGACCAACTCCTTAAGTTTCATGTGCTAAATTTTAACATGAAAATGGTCAGCACTGGTATAATAGTGAAACTTATGATTGTATTCTGTCCCCGTACCTTCTGAGGTGTGTGGAACTTTAGATAAATACATGTAATAGTTAGAAACTACCTTCTGTATAGTACCAAAGACTTCCATGTAGGTTTTGTTTAGAGCAACTAATTTGCCTTCCTATTTTATCTAGGTGGCCATACTTACTAGGATGTCTCCCAAGAAATGTTGTTGGGATTTTTCGCTTCCATCTGTACTTGGTATTCCTTGGGAGGTAACATGGAGCTCTGCTGAGTAACTGCACAGTGCAAACTCATGGCTCTAATGCCCTCAAGTCTGGCCTGTTTGTTTTCTCTCCTTAGTCTGTGCTGTAACTTCAGTAGTGAGTTAAATATTGTATGAAGAGTATAAGGAAGTGTAATCACCACTAAGCTTAGAATTAATGGAGTTAAAAAAAACCCCAAAAAAACAAGTAGGTGTTTGGCTCAGAATATCTGTCATACTTGAATATGTACAAAATATTTATGCTGTCATTTTAATCTAAAAAGTATCCATTATAAAACACAGACTATGATGCCACATCTGAAATGTTTTCCTTGAACAGGAAAAAGTACTTCTGAAACTCAGGCTCTTATCATGCAACTGTTTAATATAATAGATGCTACCATGTTAATAATATGTTAGTGGCATATTCCATGTTAGTAATATGTTAGTGGCATATTCTGCCTTTGATATAAAAAAACAACTCTAGAATTCTGTTTTGAAAATTCCATGTTAGATGCTTTATATCCTCCACTTTCTACCAAAATAGACATTCAATAGGAAATAGTTGCAATTAGTTTTTCATAGATAACTGCATGTTTGGAGAGCTGTGTTTTCATCAGCTTTCAATTATGTGGAAGAAGTTTGTGTTGGACTGATCAGGCTGTTTTCAAATAGCAGTGCATAGTGTCTGTGTCCCAAAACTGGTCTGTCAAGGGAGCCTTTGGATATAAAGTAAACGTACAGATAAATTTTGAAAAGCATAGAATAAAGACCCAAAGTCAGTGCAATAATTTGGCATTTTTGGTATCTAATAGGGGTTAAGGTGCTCTCCTTAGCACCTCATCCCAGTAGTTGATGGGAGAAAAGATGTATTTCCAAGACATGACATTGGGAAATTGAGGTGTTAAAGATACTGGGATTACTAGAATGCTTTTTTGCTCATTAATCATATAAGGGATGGGGATGTGCATGCTTCAAAGTGTCTTTTGTTTGCAAAACAGATTGAAGAGTAAGAGAGGCTGTAGCCTTTAGGAAATACATATATTTTGCCTATGATAGGTAGGATACTGTGCAGAGGGAAGGGAAGAAACTGGCCTCACTCTTCTGCTGTGCAGAGGAGAAGAAAGAAACTGGCTCAGTTACAGATATTTTCTGTCTTTCTTTACAAGCCTGTCTACTTCATATTCTTTCTTTTAGCTTTCCCTGAAGCCACTCCATTCCCTGTTTTTTACTTGTGTTGTAAAGAGTTATTTTATCTTGCAACATGATAAAGCTGCCCTCTCCAGTTAAATACTCTTTTATTTGTCTTCCTTACTAGTGCATTTTATTAAATGGCTTATAAGAGGATGAGAGTAAATAGGATGATGTGGAGTAGTTCTGGAGTGTCTCGTGGGTATTCTTTAAAGAAAAAAAAACCCAACACAAGAAACCACAAAAACAAACCAGAAAGACAAGAGATCTTACATGGGAGTTGAGTGAACTTTGCTTCCAATTCAATGTCATATTACCAGTATGGGGTTATTTTCATGTTTTCAAAAATGTATTTTAGGAGTGTAGCAAGATGGATGCATTGCTTTGCTTATATCATTGATGTATACACAAAGCACTTAGGAGAAACACTGTCTCCCTTTCCTCTCTTCCCTGCTGCATTTTTTGGTCCTAGACAAGGCCAAAAGTAATGTGTTGTTTTGCAGGGCAGTAGGTTGTAGGTTTGCTCATAAAGCATAGTTAATCATTAGTGTTAGATGAAAGGTCACCAGCATGGGAGACAATTCTTTGAGTATTCTGATTGGGTCAGAGAGCAAATTGCAAGAGCTAAGGCTTATCAAACCAGCTATTGTACTATCTTCTTAAATTATCATTTTGATCAAGCTATAGAAATCTTATAGCTCTGCTGTTCTTTTATGAGTGTCTCAGGGTGGTGAAGAGATTGTGTTCTTCTGTAATGTGTTCTGTATTCATCAGAGTGCAGCAGTTTAGCTGGAAGGTAACAAAAAGCCTTGAACAGATTTGGGCAGTACCTATTGGAACACTTTGTTGTCAGAAAGTAAGGAGCCTTTCTTCCAGCCCTGATGTGATTGACTTTTGACAAGAAATTCAGACTTTGACAAACCTGACCATGCTAGGACCCTAGGAAAATACCTCATTAGTGTGAACTTGTTGGTCTTGTGAGCTGTAACATATGGACATAGTTACATAGTTGTAACATAGTTGTTCTTGTTCAAGGAAAGTGTGTGGGTACCCTGGGAAAGATGAAGTAAAAATCATTGGTGAGGTAAAGCAGAAAAATGTCCTAGTGGTACTTGCGCATAAGGGAAGAAGGAGAGGAATTTGTAGCAGGCTTTCTTGGTGTGTATTTGATGATGCTGAGTTCTTATCTAGCTTAGAATAAATTTAGCATCTTGCTAAAAAGCACTTCAGAGAGCTCTAATATTTAGTTTTGTTTGAGGTCAGCATCATGCACAGCACCTCATTCCCACAACATTCTCTTGTTTTATTTGTGGAGCACTGAGAAGGTGTAAATGTGAAGAGTGGAGTTGGCACTTGTCAAAAAAAAAAAAAAAGCATGCCATAATGTTGTTTAATTCATTCATAAAACTCTGGCTTCTGACAACTTTTTCCATGACTATAAAAGTTTGAACCTTCCTTAAATACAGTTGTGGGACCTATATTGTATATTGTTCCCTGTATTTAGCATGAAAGAATAGAATACCTCTGAGCACTCTAAAGTCATGATCTTGCATTTCATAGGATCAGTTTAAAGACGGTGTAATCTTTAGTGTTTAACAGGTGTTTCTTGGGTTGTGGCTTCATTTTGCTCAGCTTTACACAGAACTTCTGTTTATACAGGTGTTTGTTAGGCAGTTTGGTTCATTTTTTCATACCAGGTAAATGTCTTTAATTGTGCCTGTGTCAGTAATTTGGTATGTGTATTGGAGCTTGCTCCTAATTACATCACTCTAAGATATAATGTAAGTGTATAAATTTTTTTGTGGTTGAGAGACTGTCACTGGTACAAAATTCTAAGATGCTGCTGGTTTGAGCACTGCCCAATTTAGAAAACTTAAATGTGTTTTAATCCCTTTGTTTGTTTTTACAGTGTTCTTGTGATAGCAAAAGATCCATATGCAGATCCAGTGCTGAGGAAGCCGGAAACTTAACCTGTTTTAATTGGATTTCTTCCTCAATGACTGCAATTAAACTATTTCCCAGATTGTGTCATGTGGCATAGGGCTCTTGCTATGCATTAGGCCTATTACCTTTTCTGTGTAGCATTTGGCTGAAGTCTCTGTTCAGGAGAACAACATAACCTGCTTGAGCCAGTATGGGAAAGGAAGCCTCAACAGGCTTCTGAATCAGTGCTAGACATCAGTGATTAGAAAAACAACACAAAAACTCCTGAAATCCTCCTGATTTGTCCCAAACTTGTCTAAATTATATTTTGAAGATGCAAAAATCTGAGAACCCACTCTAGGTGAGTAGAAAACAGGTGAATGCCTTCTATCTGGCCTTGGAAGCATAAATTATTTTTTGAAGTTTTTGTTTTTAGCTGTGTAGTTTTCCTCTTTAAGGTATGCTGCTATTACTGAACAGTTTTGCAGACTGGTTTTGAGCTGAAACAGAGTATTACCAAAATGAAAATCCAGTCTTCTGCTTCTTTACCTTGTTTTTATAATACCTTTAGACCTGTGGTCTTGAGTTCATCTGTGTTACTTTTCTAATCCACATCTACAAGTCAACTGGTTTGTGTTTCTTTTTCCAGTAGTAACTTCTGTGACATCTGGTATCTGAATTTCTTCAGTGTAGTGGTTGATTAAAGTTCTTGACTTTTTGTTGGTGGTGGTTTTTTTTGTTTGAGGTTTTTTTTTTGGGGGGGGGAGGGTTGGGGGAGGTGGGTTTGTTGCTTTTGTTTTTGCCTGTACCCTTCTGGTTGTCTAGGCGATTACAGAGATCATCTTGTGTTAATTTAAACTTTGGGTGCCCAAACCGTGTTTTACTAGTCACTGAGCTCATTAGGTCTCTCAGTAATTTAAGACAGCTTGGCAAAAGTTGATTAGGAATTTGGCAGGTCTCAGAAAACCTTCCATGCTGCAATTTGGGGCACGTATTGTCTAACAGGCTCTGCAGGTAGGACATGGCTGTGCACCATATCAGTATTTGTCTTGTGCTGTTGCACTTGGTTTTGCTTAAGGGCTGTGTGTGCCAGATACAGGTGAATGGCAAACTGCAAATAAGGCACCATCTGGTCTATGGCTTTAGAATAAGGAAGAGGCTTGGTGTTTGAGTAGTAGGTTCTGTGTTCAGACTCAGTGTTGTAAGTAAATGCAGCTCAAAGGCAGTTGGGAATTAAGCATTGGTGGTGATGGTTTTGAGTACTTCTTGGTTCACTTGCAAGAAAGTACTGAAATAAGCTGCTAAACTGAAATTTGTATAAATCAGTCAGCTAATTTTTTTGTTTTTTTCCTCTGGTGATAAATGCTTCTTTTCCCAACTTTACC
Source organism: Chloebia gouldiae (assembly GCA_003676055.1). NCBI lineage: Eukaryota > Metazoa > Chordata > Aves > Passeriformes > Passeridae > Chloebia > Chloebia gouldiae. The sequence goes on along the minus strand of QUSF01000034.1, from coordinate 3,775,253 downwards.
ACAACTCTTTTACTTGGTCTTAGCTTGACCACTTGCTTCTAGCTTGCCTTCTTTTCTGGCAGTCACTGACCTGTACTTCATGAAGGATGCTGTGCTTTGATTCATGTTGTCTCACAGAAGATAAAGCTCCTCATTCAAATGAATTCCTGTCTTCAGAGTAGTCTTCTTCACTCTTGCCAGACAATGCGGTTTTGTTTGTTTTGGTTTTTTAATGTTTTTTGTTACGCTGTTAGTGAAAGCTTAAACCACTGTTCTGATAGTGACAACTAAACAAGGGTTTCTACAGAGTCTGAAAATGAAGATCAGGTAAGATTTTACTTCTGATTATGATTTTTTTTTTAGTTAAAAGTCTGCAAGAAGCAAAGAGTTCATATCAGTTCACTTTATGTTCAAACAGCGTGGTTTTGGTCAGAATTTGGCTGTTGGAAAATGTGTTCTTTACTGTTGGAGAGAGTGGCTTTTGTTTGATTTTAAAAAGGAAAAGAACTATTATTTTCATTGTTATTACCAGTTGAAACTACGCTTCTGTTAACACCTGGTAGCAGAATAGCATGTATGCATACTGAGGCTCTCATAGTGTAAACTTTATCACTATGTAACAGTAGTTTTAAAGGTCCTGTAGAAGTGAAGTCAAGTTATTGTTGTAGGACTGATTTTGCAGAAAAATTTTGCTCTGTGACACAAGTGTACAGAAGATGAAAACTTTGGGCATATTTCTTCCTTACTTTTCCTTTGTTTCCCATTGCTGTGCTAAAAGGGAAAGAGATCTGTCAATAAAGATAGGAAATGTATTTTGCAGCAAACATTTGCTATGTTTGTCCGTGCCTGTTCTCTGTGTGGGCTAACAAATCTTTCCTGTTACTGACATGGCTTAAATACCTCTGGGCTGCTTCTGAAGCTGAGCTGTCTCTGGCTAGCATGCAGCTGTCCCGATCAGACTATTTCTTGATATAGATTGACTCAGGAGTTTCTGGATTCTTATGCTTTAGATAATCTTTATATCTCTGTAGCAAAAAAAAAAAAAAAAACAAAACCAAAAAACTGCTGCAGAGTTGATGGAATTATGCAACAGAACTTAATGTTTAGCTGGTTAAAAAGCCAAAATAATACAGAACACTGAATTTAGACTGAGAAACTACAGGTGTTGTAAACATGAAAATATTTTCTTGAAGCTTTGAGTCTTGGCGCTCTGCCACAGCGAGAGCATTCTGTTCCTTTGTTAAAAAATTCAAGTCAAATCATAAAGTAGAGGAAAACTTGCACGGAACTAGTTTGGACATGTTATGAATGGTGACGTGGAAAAGTATCAAATTTGGTTTATTTGGAGAAGAATAATATTTCAACTTTTTTACAAGGGCTAATTCTTTGAATGAAGTAGTGAGTAAATGTTCTAGGAGATTATTTCTATAGTTTATTACTCGTGCACTGAAAAACAAAAGGAATAGTAGCTATTGACAGCATTTTCAATACATAATGTAAAACTGCAGAGAAGCAAGAGAAAAAATAGAAATGCTTTCTATTTTTCCTAGTTTCTCCTTTGGATGAGGATCAAGGATCTGACTGACGTATGTGTTGTTTTGGGAACCAAACTGTAGTCCAAAGACTGACACAAATTGTATTATTTCAGTCCTTGATGAGCATAAGAGATAGCAAGCAGTGATGTGGCAGAACTGAAGAGGGATGCCCTCAAGACACCATTATATTTGTTCCATGCAACTTTTTATATTTTTCTCCTCAGAGTGCAGATTGTTTTTTCAGAGGGCGAAAAAGGACTATAGGAGTGAAGGTGTTTACTGCCTTAATGTTAGGTAGCTCTCTCAACCACTTTAAAAGGGTTCAGTTAAGAATTAGACCTGATTTTATGTTCTCTGTGCACAAATACAGTGATTTTTTTTCTTCAGTAATGAAATGAAGCTTAGGATTCCTGTGTACCATGAGCTGGGAACACCAGTTTGCACTTGTATCCTGTACAAGCTTTCGGGTTTTTTTGTTCCTTTAAGCTATTCAGATGAGTGGGAATGTTCTGCTGTCTAATGTCTGCAGGTGCTTAATCTTTAAGATTTTTTTAGCTAATTAGTGGCCCTCCCCTTCATCCATGGATTTCTCCTGTCTCTTCAGCTGACAAGTTAGTTGTATTGTTGACTGCCAGTGGTACCTGTACTTCTCAGTAATTTTGAGTAGTGCCTCATTTGCTATTTCAATTTGACTTTGCCACAGCCCAGAAGGACTTACTGATGTTCAGGCTGTGGCATAAAGGCCAGTGCATTGCTTTATTTCTAAAGGAATGATGGTTATCAGTTCTCTGTAATCTTAATGGTTCAAGTTTTTATGTTTCTTACAGGTCCCTGAAGAAGTCTTTAGTTTTCTTTTCCCGTACCAGGTTCCGTGAAAGGTCTCTGCACTCTGACTTCAAATTCAATTGACCTGCTTGAAGCAGGAAAGACTATTCAGCTTCTGCAACTCAATAGTTGTTACAGAACTGTTCTTATCAACACTGAAATATGTGATACATGTATTTAGATCTTTTCTTAACCAAAACTTCTCATATCTTCTAGTTCTTGCAGAAGGACAGTAGCCAGAAGCCAGTAGGTAAATGTGCTGCTTTGCTTGCTTGGGGTCATGGCATGGATGACCTTTTGGATCAGGTAATGCTGACAGCCTGGGCATTCCTCTAGCAAGTAGGGCTCTGCATCTTTTCAGAGGTGTTTTCAGTGTTCTTACTGCCTGTGGGAACTTGTAAATCTTCTGGTTGCACATAATGAGTATTTGCCAGTTAGCAGTAAGAGATTACAAATATAGACTTTTTTGCTCTTCTTCCTTCCTCTTTCATACAGAGACTTTCTCTTCACAGTTGTCTATGTCGTTAGACATGTATGTATAAATGCAGTCTGGAAACTTATGTAGTGGTTACATCCTTTCAGGCTCTTAGCCAGTCATTTTGCTGTTCTGTCAAGGTGCCTTCAACACTGCCACTCTCTTGGCTAGAGGGATAGGCAAGGGCTGATCTCTTGAAAGTCTGGGAAAGGGAAAGCTGACTTCCTAATGTAGCAAGACCTGCAGTTTACCTTAATTTTCTGATGGCTGTTTGTTGTAAAGTCAGTGGAACAGGGAATAACTCCTGTTCCTTCACTGATTTATTTTAATTTTTTTCTTTATGTTGAAATCACTCCAGTGATTCCAGAGAAGCAGAATTGAAAATAATTCTTCCACCGTAGATGAATCTAGGAAGGATATTTTACGAATGTTTTTCTCTTTTTTGTTGGCAACTTGGAAAATTATTCTCTGGCTAAGAGCTTACCTATTGCTCTAAGTTACACAGTGTAAAAATGGGCATACGAGCTGGTCCTAATCGATAATATCTCCAGAGACTGGACTCCTTTGAAGTTTGTAGCTTACATGCCCATTTTTCTTACTTCTTCGTGTTAGTCCAGGTTACTGGATTGTGGTTTTGAGGAACCGAAGGGGAGGGAAGTCTTTCTGAGCTCTGTGTGATGGCAATGAGGAGCTGGGCCATAGTTAGCCCTTCTCTCAGAGCCTTGCATTTGGAAGGGATGGAGTGTGTGTCCTTGGGTATGTGTAAGTCTTAACACAGATCTGAAGTCTCAGGTTACTTTAAATTACATCTATGGCATGAATTTTTAAAGTTTCTGATATTCTGTTAGTGTCTTCTTTGCATTCTTTTATGTATGGTGATACTTTGATACCTCAATTTGTGATTTTTTTTGTTTCCCTTTCCCCTTTGTTGAGGGTAGCTCTCGTGATTCACCTCTTGCTCAGGACTCAGTGTATTTTGTCAATGTGGTTAGCTCTCAGAATGAGAGCTGTCTAGTGTAATTTGAGGTCCTACTTTCAGCAGATGGTTGGACCATACCATCTCAAGAGATTCTTTCCAGCCAAGGCTTTTTTAATAATTCTGACTTAACTCTTTTACTTAGTTGAACTCTGCATCAGAAAGGCATCTGGTTTGAAGAGGAGTTTGCCTCTGAATGCTGTTAAACTCTGCTTGTCCTCTCATCGACTCCATATTAATGTCTTCCTAGAGAAGTGACAAAAGTGATGCAACCGTATAAATCTGCAGAAATTCTGTGCCAGAGTTGTAGAAATCTATTTCCTTATAACTATGTGTGCTTATTTCCAGAAGAAACTTCTTTGATACCTGCTTGTCTGTCTTCTTAGCAGTGAGGTAATGTTACATCGTTAGGCTGTAGAGTCTTGTTTATCCTGGAGATTTGTATGTATGTGCTGAATTTGCTCTAGGGTGTCTGTGTATGCAGTTTTGTGTGTGTAGTTCTCTAGTTCTTCTCTATCACTGGAGAACACAGTCCAGCCTAATATGTGATCCAGTATGATTTTGTGTGTTTTTTGTGTCAAAGGAAGTTATTCTGATAAAAGCCACTGTGTGAGTTTTACATCATTAGAAGCAGTGCAGCAAGGAAGTCTTAGTGCACTCTGGCATCTCAATCATGAAGACAGGGTATTCATGGGGAGAAGGTAGAATTGGGAACAGAAAAGGAAATTAAGTTTTAACTTGGTCTTCCTATGTTGAAAGAAGAAAGTTTTGTCATTTTCTTAAGGTTCAGTGGTTTCATGCAGCTGAATAACCTGGGATTTGCATGAATGCAGATGAAATGCATACACCTGACTGTGCCTTACAGCACCTTGCAGCTCATGGGAGAATGTATTTTCCCTTTGTTTGTATAGAAGTTTTCTGCCTGGAAGAAGGGAGGATGATGAGGGTTTAGGATATGTCGCAGAAAATTTTTCTAGGAAGTTTTCAGTATGTTATTGTATCCATTCCCTAAAGTTCTTCCATGAGCTACTTCTACAACCACAAGGGACAAGAGGCTGCTGAACTGAAAATACAAACATCTGCCTGTGTGGAGCTTTAAAATCTGTTTAAGATGACCTCAGTGGAAAAGGAACAGTGATGAGTGGATAATTCTTGAATTTGGAGAGTATAGGAAAGGAGAATATTGTGTGAAAATCGGCTGCAGGCGACTGAGTTGAAAGCAACTGCCTCGACTAAAAAGTAATCTTAATATAAGTCAGCTATTGAAGTAGAACTAGTAATTGAGTACTTGCAAGTGCTTGCTTGTAAGGTGAGTAAAGAGGTGTGTGTGTCTGCAGGTAGATGAGGAGAACCTTGTGAACAGTGAGCAAAAATGAGGTGCAGCTGAGATTCAGTTGAAAATGATGTAAATCTGAAACAATTCAGTAGTTGCTAAACTGAAGGCAGCAGTTTCTTCAGTTTAGTCAAAATTGAAGTCTGAGCTCTTAAATGTGTTGTATGCTTATATATTTAGAGTGTTGTTTCTATCTTATGTGACAAGATTTATTACAGAAACAGTTGATCATGTAAATTAATGTCTACACTGAAGTGAAGAAATACAAATCTGAAGTCTTAGACTTAATATTTTCTGATATGTACACTGAACTCTGGGTTCTGGCTGGGAAGATGTGCAACTTGCTTGAAGAGAGTGTTCTGAACTTGTAAGGTATATAAACATACTCCTATTTTTTCAAAGTAGGTGTCTGATGATGGGAAAAAAGAAGCCAAGTGCTTGGAGTGAACTCAGAGATAGAGGGACAAGTCTGAATGAGAGCAGCTGAGATTTAGGAACCTCTGGGCTCTTGTTGTTTTTGGATGTGAAAGGCACAGTTGTGAAAATGTGTCTTTATGGCTGGACTAACTGGGCACATGGTATTGTGTGGCTTGCAGTGAGACTTCAGTTAGCATTTTGATGTTAAAGGTCACAGCTGAATCACGAAGCTGCATTATATTTAAAAACAAACTGGGTGTCATATGGCAACAAATACACAATAAGAAATGCAGTTAAGTTGAGAGGTATTGATATAGAAGATAACTCTGGACATCATCTTGACTTGACAGATGCCTTACAAGATGAAACAGTTGTCATTTCATTCTTCTACACAGCTGAAAATGCTGTGTGTATGACAACATGTTGTGCTACATAACTTCTAAGCACAGGCTACTTAAAATGTCTGGCTAAACCCTGTGTCATGGTTTAATCCTAGCCAGCAAGCAAGTGCCACTTCCTCACTCCCCTACCAGTGGGATGGGAAAGGGAATTGGAAGGGTAAAAACTGGAAAACTTGTGGGTTGAGGTAAAGATAGTCTAATTGGAAAAGCAAAAGCCATGTGTACAAGCAAAGCAAGACAGAACTGACCTCTTCCCATCGCTGGGCAGGTATTCAGCTTTCTCCAGGAGAGACACACACCATCACTTTAAATGTCCTCCCCTTCCTCCTTCTATCAATATCCCAGTTGGTATACTGAGCATGAAGTTGTGTAATCTGGAATATCTCTTTGGTCAGTTTGGGTCACCTCTCCTCGCTGGGTCTCATCCCAACCTCCCATGCACCTCAAGCCTCCTCACCAGTATGACTGACAGTACAAAAAGCAGAAAAAACCTTGGTTCTGTCTAAGCACTTTTCACCAATAACAAAAACATCTATATTACCAACACTGTACTCTGTTATCAATGCTGTGTTCAACAGAAATCCAAAACACAGCCCTATACCAGCCACTTTAGAGTAAATTCAGCTTAGTCAGAGACAAAACTAATGCACCCAGGCAGATCAGAATTAAACTGAGGTTTCTCTAGGGAGGGCCAGGATTTGCCTGTGTGATGTTTCCTTCAGTTGATTCTTGTGGTGGTGTGTGGAGAAGCCCACGTTCCAGCCCTAGGTGGGAAAGTGCGTGGCTAACTTAGCAGAGGTTTAGGTGAGCACTGCTTCTTGCAAGTGAAACCTGCTGGAATGCACATTTTAATCAGTGCAAGGTGAGACAATAGTTCTGTGGCCACCATTTTGTAGTATGACTGAAGTTTGACATCAGTACACTTTCAGTGCCAGGTGGCCTTCGTGCAGAAGGGGACACTACTCCTTTCTTTTAGAAAATGCAAAAAATGTGCCTCATTTCTGACAGAAGAGAGGTTTGCTTTTTTTTTTAATTTGGTGTTTGAATACAAGGAAATAAAAAGAAAATGCACAGAAACATTTGGCAGTGCCTGTGACTAACTTCAACTGGAGTCCCTAGGTGCTGAGCCCTTGCTCAGCTTTCAGCCTGGTTAATGCTAGGCTTTGTTTCTTAAGTTGCTGTTCTGAAGAGAATGCTACAACTCATGATCTCCTCAACTTGACTGGTCTGGCTACACCAGCAAGCTGGCATGATTTCCAGGAGTTGCAAGCTTTTTCTGTTTAATTGGAAATCTTTTTGTGCTCTGAAGTATAAGAAGTTGTAGATTGATGGTGTTACATGTTACCAAAAAGCTTTAAAACTCTGTTAGTGGGAATATTGGCTTTGATTAATGAATTCGAATAAGAGGTAACAATTATGAATAGGGAAAGGTCACCTTTTGAGTAGTAGAGTTTATAGCTTTCTCAGCTTGGTCATTAGGACTTCTGTCTAACAGGTTCATCAAACAACTATATTTTGTGGGATTGTGTATGTTATGCTTATATTTTTCAAATTCCTAAGCATAAGGTAAAAATAAACCCCAACCAAAACAAATGAAGGTAAAAGTGATTCATTAATTAATTCTACTTTGTGTTTGCTATTTGCAAACACAAAGTAGAATTAATGTTTGTTGGACTTCTTAGTAGAAAGAACATGAAAAACTTTCAAAAGATTCTTTTGCCTCCTGTGATATGGGGATTAAGATGGAGAGCAGTTCTGCCTAACTTGTATTATTCAATTCCTGAAAATATTTTTAAAGTATTTCTGGCATGCTAAGTGTGACCTTTCAATATTAGGTTGTATTATTGCAGTGTAATAAGAGTGAATCTGAGCTAGCAGAATCCTGATCAGTAATTTCCTGTGCTGCACAGGTGTATGGATGATATGTGTGTTCCTTGTAGCATCATATATGAGGTAGTGGTTTGCATAATGTGAGTTTATATGCCTACGGTAAAACTGCATCATTTAGGATTCTTTATTTGTCCCCCCATTCCCTCCTGTCACCTTTGTTCACTTCTGTGAACCCTTTTCAGAAGACTAGACAATTATGTTCAGATATTCACTGTTTTTACTGACAATGCCAGATCTTGAAAATTATTTCACTTGAAACATGTGAATCTGAAGCTGCAGTTTTGTAAAATTTTTCATGACAAAATCCTTGCTTACTGTGCTCTGGATACCAAATCAGTATATGGACTACTGAGTTCTTAAATTTGGGTTACTTTCCTTCTCACAGCTTATTTTTTCCACCTGCAAATACCTTTTCTTTACCAGATTCCACAAAATTAGAAACAGTAAAACTGGATTTGCTGGTTGTGGTCCTGTTGCTATGCTCTACATGGAAATACCAATTTAGCACAGGATACAGAAGTCACCTCTCTTCACTGAGGAATTCACCAAGGCTTATTTTTTGAAATGTAGCTGGGGGTTATAGTAGTCTTTAATAAATAACTACCAAAATAATATCTGTAGACATCTTAACAGTCACAAAACAATACCAAAAGTAGTAACACAAAGGCATCACATTTAAAAAAAAAAAATTTGTATGCCCTCATTAATCTTTCTGTGTCAAATACCTTTTCCCTTTAATTTAGCTCTGATGAGCAGAACTTCCTTGTTATAAAGCTAGGTCTTTTTTCGTGAATGACCATGTATCTTGCTTTATGCAAATGAAAGTTGCATAAATCAGTCTAGAGAAAAAAGCTGTTTGGAAAGCACTGTAGTTGTGAATGCTGCTTCTTATTTCTGAAATGGGCTTTGTAATCTCCTACAGTGAAAGTTAAAATACTTGAATGCTGTTGCTGTCTATCAAGCACTGAGTTTTTCCTTAATGTTGATAAACAGATTCTCCTAAATTGCATTTGTCCTTCTCCTTATAATTCAAGAAGCTTGCTAGAAAGGAAATGTGTCATCACAGAATCATAGAGGTGTTTGTAGTTTGGGTTGGAAGGGATCTTTAAAGGCCATTTAGTTCAGTCGATCATCTGTATGCTATATATACCAAAATCTGATTGCTCTGTATTAAGGTTCTAAATGTCTTGAGAAGAACCTTGTCCATGTGTCTTTGAACTAAAAATTGTTTGAAAGATTTTGTCTTCAACATTTGCTTAAATAATAGCATTTTACCTTTGTCTCTGGAGGTGTGGTGGCGAGTCTTCATGGCATTTATCTTATGGCTCTTCCTCCTCTGTCTTTCAGTGAATGATAGTGTCTAGAAAGGGTATGTCCCTTCAGGAGAGAGGTGCCAATGTCCAACCGGCCTAATAACAATCCAGGGGGGTCACTGCGACGTTCACAGAGGAACACTGCCGGGGCCCAGCCACAAGACGACGCAGTAGGAGGAAGGTATGGCTGCTATCTCTGAGTGTTCAAATGTGTAACAGTGAAATGCATGTGATTTAGAGAATAATGTTTTCCACCCTGCAATCCAAGCACTGAAACTTCCATAAAATCTTTTTGCCTCTGAAATATTACATGTGCTGTTACTGCATGGGATAATCCCATGGATAACTCACATGTTCAGCTAGAATAGCAGTAGTAGAGCTAGCTATAGGGGGAAAAAGCTGTTTTCCATAAATTACAGGTAGTAGCAAATTCTTTGCCTGTATTTCTTCCCCGATTTTAAAAATATGGGAGGGCGATGACAGGGAAGAGTCTGTTACTGGGAATTTGGGAAAATATTCCTCTTTGACAAGACTGAGTAACTCCTGTTACTTATGCACTGCATATAAATCCTGTGCAGCTGTTGAATAATTCAAGAATAAAAAGATTTGCCATCATTTAATATGCCTGATACAATGAGCAAGTGGACCAGATTGTATTTGCTGTGTAAGTAGTTGCCTCTGCAGTGCAGAACAAAGATCCTTAAGATCCTTAAAACAGTTCCATGGATGACTGTACTGTTACTGCTGTGAATGAATCCTGTATGGATATAAGTGTCTTTAAATTTGTTAAAAGATCAGTCTGATGAAGAAAGGTTATAGTGTGATGGTAGGCAAATCTATTCTACTCCCTCAGGTACATTACTGGTGCAGTTGTTGAATATGTGTACCTTGGGCTTGATTTTTTTTTTTTTTTGGATGAGTATTAAAATATTACAGGTCAGGGGCACAAAAGCTTTTTACTGTGAAGGAACTGGGCTATAAAGTTTAATCATGATGAGGTGTATTTCTTACTAATATCAAGTCTAACTGAGAACAAGTTGTTCAACTGTTGAATGGGTGAAGAAGGAGAATGGCCAACTTCTAAGGCATTTTGGGGAGAATTCAATCTGAAAAATGCAGCTTCACTTTCTCTAAACTAGTCTACTGTACAAGTGGAAGAGCAGATAATAAACACAAGGCTTCTCCCCTAAAATAAGGTGGCATAAGGAAGGGGAAATTGCTATTGTATGTAGCCGATTATTTTGTAAGCTAGAATTGGTTTCAGAGAATAGCTCTTTTAACAGTGGCATAGTGAGCCCTTCATTTCCTTCTGCCCATTCTGTGTTGTCTTTGCATCTCACTGGATGTTTAAATTAGGTATTGCCCTACCAACTCTTTCCTTTTACATGGAACTTCACCTGGAGTGAATAAAGCTCTCCCTAGAATAAAGGATTGGAGGCAAGTTATTTGGATATGAGATGTGGGATTCTTCTTCAGATATCTTCTGGTAGTTAATATTTTACAGTAGAATGCCAGGGAGAAGCTCCACAGTGAGTGACAAATTGAAGCATTTTAAGGGTAGCTCAGTTTTCTTTTAAGGAAGTCACTCATGCACTGTTTTGGTGCATTGTGATCTGTTATGCTGTCATACACTGAAGATTCACTTGCCTGAAATGACTGGACCTCTTCCACCCCTCACCAAATCTGTGCCAGACTTCCATGAACAAGAGTGTATTGCACTTTTTAACTGTGTTAGACCTTTATCAGAATGAGAGCTCCTTGCTAAAGTAAGCAGGATGGGAGAAGCTTACAGTCCTCTTTGAATCTGGGTGTCTTTAGAACAGGACCTCTGTGCCTTTGCATTTCTGAGCAAGCATTTTGAGCTGTGAAAGCCCATAAAAAGGCCTGGTTAAAACATGGTGGTTAATATAAAATTTAAAATGAATTTGTTTTCTTTTACTGTCATCAGCATCTCCTTTTTAATAAGGTACTGGGCAGAAATGGCTATTGTACAAGGACCAATGTAAGATAGATCTGTCAGGTCCTTACAAAATTTGTGGATGACTTGGAAAGAGACAGGCTCTCAGATAAATTTTTAGTTGGTGACTGTCTTTATACACAAACCTCTGAGGACGCACCCTTCCTTCCGTGTATCTAGCATGCAGTGCTATAGTATGTTTCATTCTGCTGCTGAGCAGTATACAGGAGGGTCTAGAGTCCACAGCTTGATGTGTCTTGTTATGCCTTGCTGTATTCCAGTGATAAGCACTGCTTTTGCTGCTTCATTAAAAGAGCCAGCAAAACCCCAAACAAACACTGAGCAAAAAACAATACACCTTTTCTTACATCAGGGTTTTTTTTGGGATGCTCGAGACAATTTATTTTCAGTCTTTCTTGAATTTGTCATCAGTAAAATGAAACTCTGCAGTTTCAGCTGTAAAATCACTTAAAATAAACAAACTGTGGAAAGACTAGTTTCAGTAATATGCTCACATTGTGTGGATAACCGAACTTGGAATTTATCTGTTAGTATTTCAGTTGGAGCTGACAATGTTCTTTTGAAACCATATGACCACCTGCTGTGTTTTGGCTAATGTGGAATGATCTTGGAGCACTTGAACTGGAATCCTTTTGGGTGAAACTGAGCTGAAAGTTGTGATGAGAGCAGTTTGTGTATGCTGGCCACTTGTGATTGTTATATGGTATGCTTTGAAATAGAAATCATTGAAATGCAGAGATGGTGGACACTGATCCTTAATGGCAACTGTCTTGCTTTATAGATTTTCTTGTGTTGATCCATACTACTTATTGATGTTGTTGTGCAGACAGTGTGAGATTTTATTCAGCCACTTTATTAGATCCACATATTTCTTACTCTCCCCCAATAAACAACAAACCAATGCACAAAGATTCAAAACTCCCAACTCCCCCCTTCCCTATAAAAAAGATGGAATCAGACAGTAATATGACTCTGTAGAGGATTGCTGCTTCATGCCTAAAATTAGCCACAAAGTTTGTAAGTAGACTTAAGGGCCACACCTTCTCAAGTGGTGGAGGTTACTTCACTTTGGTCATAGATATGCAATCATAACCCTTCGAGCAAGGACAGGTTTTGATACTGTCTGAACTTGTGTACTTGATTGCATTTCTGCTTTGTATAAATAGCTTTCTCAGTGCTGGAAATGCAACAGGTATTTTCTTAAAGCTTTTTTTGTGGCTGAGGTGTGTGCATTTCCAAAATACAGATTAAGTGACGAAAACTTGGAGAGTTTATGCAGTTATAATTTCAGACTTCTGTGTGAAGGCTAATAATCCAAGGTAAGTGTGTGGTGTGGCCAGATGGCCTTGTAATAGTGTTAGAGGTGCCTCTAGCTGGGGTGAATGCAAGAGACTTTAGTTGATTTAGGTGTTAAAAAAGAGAGTCAGGAAAATGATAGTGCTGCCAAGGTGGAGTGCTAATGTATGTCTTTCTATAATCTTTGACACTTCTACAGCTTAAAGGTCTTTTGTTAAAACTCTGCCAGTTTAACTTGCTGAGCTGCTACTGTTGACTTGTATGAAGACCTTGGAAATTCCAAACTTCCCTCTGGTCTGTTCTAAATGCAGAATTTCTCTCCTGTTACACTGAGTATTGACAGACTGGTTTAACCTGGAAGTAACAATGCAAACCCATTTTCCTTTAGACCGGGCTTGTTTGATGTCCCCATGACGTCATTACTTGAGTCACAGTGAACAGGGGATGCCTGTAATGGTTTTCTGCTGGAGTTTTACCAGCAATTCATGCTCAGCATAGTAACTTGATAGGAGCTTTTAGAATTTGATTTTGAGGTGGATTGTTTAAAGGTACAAGCAATGATACTAGGCTCAAGAAAGGGTAGAAAGACAAATGCTGTTTATTTGCAGTTTGTGCTATAAGAGTGATGTGTGCTTTTCTCTAAAAGAAGAAAGGGGTCTGTATTTGAAAAGGGGTATGTGAGCTGGTGGTGTTGTCATTCCCTCCTTATGTATGCATGTAAGCAAATTGGCCTTAGTGAAGTTGGACTAATGTGATTCTTCACTTTCTATTGTCAGTAGCTATGTTACTTTGGATGAATTTTAGCTCTTGTGAGTATTATAATTCTTACTGATTTTTCTACCACTTTGAAAAGTATTGAGTGTTTACCCCCGAATTTTGAATTACTGCTATGATTGCACCTTCAAAATGGTACAGCATGAACCCTGTCTGAAGTGTCTCTTGGAGCACTTTCACTGAAGAGTGACTCTGCAGGTTTTTAAGGAAGTAGTGATGATGCTAAAGTTTCCCTTTGCAGCAGTAAACTGAAGATGTGTTAATGAAGCTTTCTTTTCATAGGGTAGGAAGAGGGGGTGGAAGGTACTTACTGTCATTTTCTTAACTGTGTATTGATATTGTTACTGTGTGTGTTGAAGAATTGTGCCCTCCTGGCTTAGTTCCCAGTGATGCCATAGGATTTACTTTGAATGGGAGCAATTTTGAAGTGGTATTGTGAGGCACACAATAAGATCTTTTCTGGACATGGAGCAGTTGATTGTTCCTTTCTGTTGTGAGCAATGTTTCACTGTATTAGTATACAGTAATGGAAGTGGTCCCATGTACTAGAACTTTCTTTACCAGTACTGCAAAAATTTTTCTTTTTATTAGTGGCATTAAATGACAGTGATGGCTATCTTTTTGCATATTATTAGTCTTAAGTAATGTATAGGAGTAGTAGTATTTAAGTGGCATATCACTTTGACATGATTAACTGCTATGCTGTAGTTCTATATGAAAGTAGGATAATTTTATAAGGAAAGTTAAATGTTTTGGAATAAAATATATACATGTTATTGTGTATTTGGAATTGAAGGCTAAATGATCAATGAGATCCTTGTTGGCTGTGTGTAGGACTTTGATATAAGCAGGAAAAAAGTGCTTTTGTCAATTATATTGCTTTTGTTCTAAACAGGATTTGGTTTTGGACCAGTCTTGGTTTTATGTTAACTGGTAAGAACTTCTGTGAGACCTGTAAAATACTAAATACGTTTGAGTTGGTGGGGATGACATTTGGAGTATTTCTGAGGAGAGAAAGTAGATGTTTCTCCACAGCTTTTTTTTGTCTGTGCTATTGCCTTTTTCTTAATCTCATTTTTTTGACAGAAATAAAATAATAGTTTTTGCAGACTTTGTTTGGAAGCATTTAATAGCTCACTTTCAGCTGCTGAGGGACATGACTTAGATTAAACACTTTGTTTATTAACTAACTTCAAAAGGTTTTTTTTAATATGCACAGAGTAACTCTCTGAGAACAGGTTCTAGTTGCTTCTTTATTATGGTTTTGCTCAGAGCTGGCATTTTCCACCATATTGTTTATATAACACAGCAAGCTAAATGGTGGTTAGCTTGTCAACTTCTATATTATTTGTGTTACTCTAGACTTGAGTGTCTGCCTGTGAACTAAAATCTGCATCAGCAGACAGCTTTGCCCAGTTGAATGAAGTATTGGAGTTGTTTATGAAACTGGGGAGGGAAGGAAAACAAAAAAAACCCCTACAAAACACAGCTTGAAGTTGCAGCAGGAGCTCAGTCTTTCTGGAGGTGGCCCTGAGAGTGGAAATGGATGAATGCAAGCTCATAAATACTTAGCTCATGATATTTTGCCATTAATGAGGAACTTAGTCTCTCAAAACACTTCTTGCTGGAATGATACTTCTTAATGAATGATACATTAATGGAAAAGACTGAAGAACTTGTAATTGTAAGTTACAAGTGAAAAGCCTTGGATTATAGATAAAAGTACATGTAGCTTACAACCTTAAAATCAGCCTTCTAGTTATGCATATATCTTTTATAGCACTTGAATGCTCTGCAAGCATTGCTCATTCTGAGCTTTACAGACAATTCTAACTACCTTTGTATGTGAGTTAACTCTTTTAAGGAGACCATAAGTAAGCTGTCACAACTTAAATATAAATTGGGACAGTGATACTTGTTGATGTATGGTTAAAGTTTTTACCTTTCCTAAAATAAAATTCTCAGTGTTCTTGTTCTTGTATAAACCTGAGAGGAGAGTTCATGTCATGTTCCTGCTGACCGACATGCTACTGCATGCACAGTTGTTATTGTATTGTGGGCTTTTTCTTTGTAATTCATGCAAGGTGCATGATTAAACTCAAAGTGAGAAGTGAGAGCACAGTAGGTGTTTTAAAATAAAATTTAAAAAAAAATCTCAGTTGTGACTCCCCATTTTTGATGTAACCTTTCTGCTCAGAAGGCTCTTTATACTTATAGCTTGATGGATAAAGAAAGCAAAGCAAATGCTAATACGCTGCATGTATTCATGATCCCTAGGATATGGCTGTAGCTTTAATGGTCCACACAAATTGGACATTGGTAGGAAAGTGTATATTTGTAAAACTTTTAAGAATCAGAAGGGTTTCAGTGTGAAAGAGGAGGAGCCAGAAACAAGTGGAAACTTTTCGGTGCATGTTTTGCATCTATTGTCTTAGTAGTATTTTAGTTGAAAAGTTCTTCAGTTATTGTGTTGTGTGAAATCTAAAGCAAAACAAAAATCTTTACAGGAAAGTAATCTTTTAAAATGTACTTCAGAATAAGTGAGCCCTGATCAGTTTAGCTTACATAAAACTCGAGATTCCTGCCAAGTGCAAATTATGTAATAATGTCTGTTACTCCCATAATAAAAACATTTCATGGGGAAAATTAAATGTCACGCCTTACTCTTTTGTTGGGGAAAAATACTCAAGATTAGGTGAAACATTCCCAAGTTTACCTTGATGGAGTTTGCTATTGTGACATCAAGATCTAACAATTTGATTTCACTTGCTTTTGATAGTAAACAGTAGTTCTTATAGTATGATAAATAAAAATTAGTTACTGGAATCTGGAGAAGATACTGTTAATTTAATCTTTTCAGACTGTCACACTCTTAGATGGGGCACAGAAAATTTTGAATATGTACTGTCTGTGTGTATTCATCTGAGTAACTGCCTAAATGAGGATAAGTCAGAAGAAGCAGAAGGAGGAAAGCTATAAAGAAAAACAGTGTTATTATTGAAATTTTACTGTTTTGACTCTAAGTGAATTAGCATTTGGTTATCATCTAGATGGCTAAACTTGGTACTTGTTTTCTACTGAGGTTCAAGTTTGTGTTGAAATCCTGAAGAGGGTGGGGAAGCTTTCTGGTCAGTAGTATAGTTAGCTCTGCCTTTGCTACTAGACTTCTGGCATTTCATAGGAAAAAGTTAATTTTAAAGCTTTTGGAACTCTTACGCCTTCCACTTAGTCTATTGGGCTAAGCTGTGTGTTGTTTGGGGTCATGAGTTGGAGCAGAATACTTAAATTGGAAATCTACATTCTTCCCCATCCTCCATGGATGTTCGCAGAGCTCACTCGAAAGCTGTCTAGGCCTGGGTTAATAGCATATGACCGTGTAATCAGCAGTTCTTTCACTTTGAAACATTGCTTCTTTCAGCATTAATACTAGACTAGATTGAGATTCTTCAAAGGTTAGTGGTTCTTGGGACTTCTGTATAGGATATGTGCAGTAGGGTTTTCCTGGTGCCAGCTGAGTCAAAAACTGCATTTTATCCAGGGAAGTGCAAGTGAGATGTCTCTTACCTTAGAAATTATTTATACTGTCCTGTTTTAAATGCTGATGAACATTCTCTTTTGAGTCTTGCAGATGGTAATTGAGTGGGTTTCAAAGTAAATGTTGAATATATGAAGATGTAACTTAAGTCTTTATCCATTTGGTATAGTATTATCTTTGTCCTTCAGTCAGAACTTGTACAATAAACTTTTTTTCATGCAGCTGAAAGCTGCTTGGAAGACCTATTACAGCTTATCTATGTGAAACTCGTTCCGGTCTCTGACATCACAAGTTTCCTGTCTCATTTGACTGCCTTCATTGGTGGTGTGCATTTCTTCATTCCTCTTACTTCAGCTGCTACCAAACAGCTCTCAGTCTACCTTTGAACTGGTAGATCTTGCAGCCAGAAAACGACTGGTATGGTTGAGTTTTCCTACCAAGTGGAACTGGCTGCATTCCCATTCTGAGCACTTGATTTTTTTTTTTTTCTTCTAACTGAAGAGTAAAGATGTAAATAATCATAACTGTATAAAGACTTAATGCCTGGAATCTGGATGTAGATGAGTGTATATCCATTTTTGAGATGAGATCTTTGACAGATGCTCTAGTCTTGTGCTTTACTGTGCTAGGTTAATGATTAAGTGAATAATTCAGTAATCTTGCACACTAGAAAGATCTGAACTTGTCTGCAAAACTCAGATGTAAGATGATGTTTTATTCATTTAAAATGACTAAATAATTGTGTACTTTGCAAAACAGTTACACTGGTAGTGATTTGTAACTGCATCAAGTGGTTCTTTTGAAATGCTGGTTTAATTCTAGGACCTGATATGGAAAAATTGGTAGCTGTAAATATTATGTGTAAATGCTCCAAAAATAAACAATATTCCACCTACAGGTCTGTATCTGTATCTTGGAATCCTGATAGCTTTCTGTTTTGACTTTCTGCTGACAGGTCACATTTAGGGCAGGCAAAGCATAAGGCACATAGCCCTCCTGAGAGTAGAAAATCTATTTCAAAGACACCCAAAGTGCAGTCTAATACTACTTCTGAGCAGTCCAAGGGACACTTTTCTAAAAGGTAATTGTGCTTCATATTCATATGTTAACCAGTGTTATCTGCACTTGAAAAACTTGTATAATTATTGAGTTACACAGAGTTCTAATAAAATGTATGACTAATGGATATTTAACTAATCTAGTTATTGCATTCACTGGATATATTTCAGTGTTTCCAATTCTGTTTGTTTTTTTCTTTTTCTAATTCACCGACTAAGAGCATTCCATCAGTGATGGGGGAGGAAATGATTTCTGCATAACTAGTCCTGGAATACTTGCAAGGTCTTTCTCCCCTTCTTCTGCTTCATGCTGGGGGAAGATTGCCCAAGGAGTTTAGAGCAATGTCCAATATGAATTAAAATGTGCAGTAATCTAAAGTAGGCTTGTGTTCAGGGTATTGCTTGTCTGCTCTTCGTATGCTTCTGCTATGTACACACTGGAACAGTTTTCTATTACATAGAGGAGAGTTTTGGCAGTTCTGTATGTGATTCGCTACATCAATTTAAAGATTGATGAGAAACTATCCTTTCTTTAAGAGCCTTTCTTGAACTAGAATCCAGTTATGACTAGTTATGCATTACTGAACACTCCTTACTCTCTTGTGGAACTTATATTCTCAAACATTCAGTTAATAGCTTCATGGCTTGATATTTTTTTTTGTTTGGTGTTAATCAGTTTGACATATATATAAAAAAGTAAAATCTATTCAAGTTAAATTTCCTTTTTTAAAAAAAGTGGTTTATTGTGCTTTTATTTTGCAATCTACTTAGATTTTATGCTAGCAAATATGTGCAATATGACTTTGCATCCAAGCATGTGGGGGTTTTTGTTTATTTGCTTCACTGTAAATTGAACAGTGTTTCTTACATGCAGTATCCTTTATTATTAAGCAGTGATGACATTTATCATGCAAAATTCTTACAAACTGTGAGGCTTCTTGAGTTCAACTCTAATGCTGTTCCTGCTTACTTCTACAGAGGCTGTAGTTCATCTGCTGTTTTAATACCACAACAAGAAGATCCAGAGAGAGTCAGTACTTCAGAAAAGCAAAAAACGGGGCAAGTGCCTAAGAAAGACAATTCTCGAGGAGTTAAACGCAGTGCTAGTCCAGATTACAGGAGGACCAATTCTCCTAGCTCTGCTAAAAAACCCAAAGCACTTCAACACACTGAAACTTCCTCAGAAACTAACAAGCCACATACTAAATCTAAGAGAAGACACTCAGACCAAGAGCAGCCCAAGTCTACACAATTGCCATCAACAAGCAAGGCTCACACCAGAAAGGGTGGAGCTGCTGGTAGCTCCCGAAGTCAGAAAAGGAAAAGGACAGAGAATCTGTCTTGTATAGAGAGTGGGTCATCAATTGAACCAACTGGCACTGAAGAAAAGTCAGCAAAAGTCTCCAAGCTGGCTTCAAAATCGGTGACCTCAGCCAAAGCTGGGTGTAGCACCATCACCGATTCTTCTTCTTCAGCTTCCACCTCCTCCTCCTCTTCTGCTGTTGCCTCTGCTTCTTCTACTGTTCCTCAGGGTGCCAGAGTGAAACAGGGAAAGGACCAGAGTAAGGCTAGACGTTCCCGTTCTGCATCCAGCCCCAGTCCAAGAAGGAGTAGCAGGGACAAAGAACCAAGTAAAACAGGTGGCTCTTCAAAGTTTGACTGGGCTGCTCGATTCAGCCCAAAAGTCAGTCTCCCTAAAACAAAACTGTCTCTACCAGGCTCTTCCAAGTCGGAGACATCAAAACCTGGACCTTCAGGACTACAGGCTAAGCTAGCAAGTAAGTCGTTCTTTTCTGGAAGAATAAAAACATATGTTTTAAAATCAAGTCTTCTAAACAAATACTTCTGTTTTTTCAAGCTGCATGTGATCTTCCTAGAAAAATTAACTTTTAGTATGTTCTGCTAAGTAAAGCTGTGACTGAAATTATTTACAGCTAAAGCAGATGATTTAAGTTCAGTCAGTGTTCTGTAAATTTAAGTTGCTTCTGTGTTTAGCAAATTGATTTAAAAAATAAAATACATGCAGAATAATTGGATGTTGTGATGGGGGCTTATATGTTATAAAACACTCTTTTGTCAGACTTTTATTCCCCCTCATTTTCTTAAGTCTGTTCTGAAGTGGGAATGATAAATGGTGGAAAACAAATAGATCATATGTGGTATCTTCTTTGAGACTTACTTCCCTGATTCTTCCTTGTTGTGAGAATCTGACGTTTAAGAACTATAGTCTTGTAAACCTGGTGTACATAGTGCTGGGGATATTAGTCACTTTGTCTTCTAATTTGTTCTTACAAAGTATGGCTTCTTTCTGGTGCTGAGTTTGAATAGCAGCTACTGTTCCTGAACATGATCACTGGGAAATGTAGGCTGTTTCCAAGCAGACCACCTGCTTGCTCTAGTATGCAGATATGCTTGTTGCTCCACTGTCTTGAACATTTTTTTTTTAATGTGTTTTACTGCCTTTTTGTACTGAATGATTTATTTACTGCATCCATTCTCTAAAACTTGATGTAAGAGGTTGGATTCCTAAGCTTGCTTAGTGTTGTTCCTTTACTTGGGCGTGATTACAAGTAGCTTGCCTGAACTGGGCCACGTCCATAGCTAATAGTAATGCTGGAAATAGGTGAAATAATCCAAAGCAACTGGCTGTCTTTCTGTATAATCAGCATAGGTCAATTACATTTAACAGGCGTGTTTTGGCTAATGTGTGTGACTGGAGTATTGATTCTGGAATGACCTAACCTAACAGATGAAGAATGGCATTTGGGAAGGAGAGGAGTTACTTGCTTTACAGCATTTTTTTCCTACATGCTCTGTGATTCAAGGCTACCAGGTGATGAATTCCAGAATCAAAACTCTGAATTTGCATGGAATGGAAAGAGAGGGAAGTGAGCAGAAGTCAGGGACCGATGGGAATGACCAGCAAGTTCTGAGATAAGTCAGACTACAGGCAACAGAAAGGAGAAGGAATTTACGTCCAACAAGTGAACAAGAAGATGAAGGCAGAGAGTAATTAATGTGATAAGTTACAAAACTTCTTGAAGTTTTGAAGGAGTGAGAAGGGGAAGGGTGGAATAGCATCATATAAAGGTCTATGTGTGTATATCTTGTGTACCTTGAAAAACAGCATTGAAAATGTGAGCCTAAACTGTTTATTGCAAAGACTGAATTAAGAAAGAAACTATGACTAAATTTTCAGGTTGTAGAAGAGCTAAAGGTTTTTTTGCTAGAAGATGCTCAAATATATGTGACAAAACCAAGTTGGTGGGGGCTGTAGGTGTGTGTATAAAATGTCAACTGCTAAGGGGCACCAAGCATGGTGAGAGATGTATCTACATGTGATGGAGAACCAAGTTATTTTCTGTAGATGACATTTCAATTTGAAGGAGGGGAAAAGTACTAACAGGAGATATTAGGAAGTGTAAAATGTCTAATGCCTCTTTACCATAGATTGCAGCAAAGCATACTCCAGTAAATATCTTTGATCACCAAATATCACTGTAAGATCACAACCTAGAACAGAAGTCTTAAACTATATTTTCAGAGTCTCAGCCTTTCAAATAGTGCTCTCTGACAACATGTTGAAGTGATCTTGGAATCAATAATTACTGTTAGCTTAGTATTTTTAAAAAAGAGAAATCATGTGTGACATACACTTTCAAACTATTTGAAAAATTTGAAGTATTTTAACAAAATACACATTTTACATAATGCTGAGAAAGTGTCATGAAAATATGAAGAAAATAAATCACTTGGATAGGTTTTTGAGAAAGAATGGGTAAGTTCAAATTTGTTTTCTGTAGCAGACCTGTAACCTTAGAGGATAAGAGAGCAGAGGAAAGTGATGTCTCAATACAAATACTAACACTGTGGGGCTTTCTAAAACAGGAAGGCAAAGAGTGATCTAGATGAAATTGAGGTGTACACCCTTCTACCTGGAAACAAATCCTTAGAAGTCATAGTAATTCTGTGTAGAAACTAAAAGCTTAAACTTGGTAGGCTTTTATAGGTGCATATGTTATGAAACATGTTTGGAGAAGTCTGAAATAGGCCTTATAGAATTAGTGAGAGGTAAACAAAAAAGCAAACATAACAACTGCAATAACGTCAGGAAAATTATAGGTGGAAGTGGCTCTAGGAAAATAGGTGGGAGGAGAGGGAGAATTATTCAGGCTGACATGAAATCATAGAATGCTTTGGTTGAAAGGGATCTTAAATTCCAAACCCCCTGCCATAGGCAGGGCCACCTTCCACTACAACAGGTTCTCAAAGCCCCATCTGGTAAGTCATGTCTATATAAATGCAATGCTGTTCCCTTCTGGAGATGATGCAGTTCAAGGAGTACATGAATTGTTGTTAGGGGTTGTGATCTTTGAATGAAAAATAAGAGAAGCTGATCTAACTCTACTGAATAGAAGAATGAGGAGAAACATGGTTGCCATCTTTGCAGAAGTTTTTCACATGCTGAAGGAGAATGAGGAGAATACCCCGAGGTTTTTTGTCCAGTCCTCTTGGATAGCTAAATAGGTGTTAAATCCAGCCCAGGTGACTTCGGAGTGTTAAGCTCTACACAGCAGTCTCCATAACAGAGCAGTGACATCACTGAATAACAACTGAAGAATATGTTGGAATAATAAAAACAGGCTACACTAAAGTTCTTCACATGTATTTGAGTAGTTGAATATTTCTTCAGAGGGAAAAGGGGGAAGAGAGAAAGAAAGCAACTTTCTCACTTTGTTCTTGTGACTTGACTATTTTCACATCCCTTTTGGGCTGTATCTGTTGGAGGGGCTTTTTAAATGTTGCAAATTGGGTCATGTTGCTGATTATGGAACAACATAAAATCAAGCTCAGTTATGCTTCCATTATTGGGGAAATCTTTGCTGTCCTTTGTGTATTGTCTTGGCCCTTAATTAGGAAGATGCTGGCAACAGTGACTGGGACAGTGCTAAGAGCGGGGGTAACAGAATAGCTGTCCCTCCCTGGGAATTCTACCTAATACTTGGAAATTTGGGGGGTTAGGGAGGTTATTGGTGTATGCACTGAAAAGCCACATGAACATAAAGATGGAGTGGGAATGGTATGAAACTCCTGGCTTTGAGAGATTTGGTAGAGGTGAGAGAGAAAAGAGTCAGAAAATAGCTCCGAATTAGTTGATTTGGGATTGTGGGTACAGTGGTGGCTTGGGTGTGATGGTAGTTACAGCCTTGGGATTCAGGCAGTAAGATGGCTAGCTTGGAGATACTTTAATTGTGGTGCCAGGCTGTGTGGGGCTTTAATAAGAGCTAGGGGGATATCTGGGTTGGTACTGAGGGAGGATGGGGAGGCTATCTTGCCTTCCCCTGCTACAGCTCTTTTTTCCCTGTCTCAACTAGTAAGAAGAGCAGCCTCACACAGGAACCCATGTGAAGACTAAAATTCTAGTCCTAACAAGTAAATCACTCCTGATTGCCTTTCTGAACTGCAGATGAAGGGCTTTCTAGGTTATGAACTGTGAAAGTTTGTCTAACTTTGTTTTGACTTGGGTAATACATTCACACTTAAGTGATTGCAGTACAGCTGCATTCAGAACTTTTGCACAACAAAATCTTCCTTAAAAAAATGCTGACAAGTAAACACACTTAAATGTGAAGTTAATATTTTTTTGGTTTCATGTGTTAGGCTGTGCTATTTCAGGTTTAGCCTGTTTGAATGTATTTTCCTTCTGACTCATAAACATGAGTGCTTGGCATGCAAAATAGGATGATGTCAGGGCATAAGCAATATATGTCTTCCATAAGAAAGTCTGTGTTTCTGCTTTAATATTGAAGTTCACTTCTGAAGTTTTTGCAGGTGCTGAATATAAGATGCTTAAATCTGATTTTTTTGAGGGGTTTGGATTAGAGATCATTTAGGTAAACTTGACACCCACAAATCTATGGGCCCTGATGGGATGCATGTACATATGTTGAAGGAGCTGGCAGATGTTACTTCTAAGCCATTCTCCATCATCTTTGAAAGGTCATGGAGAACAGCAGAGATGCCTGAGGAAAGCCAGTGTCACTTCAGAAAGGGAAAGGAAGAGGAGCCAGGGAACTGTAGTCTGGTTAGCCTCACCTCCATCCCTGGAAAGATGATGATAGAGCTCATCCTGCATTGTGAAGTTAAAGAAGATTCTCAGTAGTCAACATGGATTCACTGAGGGGAAGTAATGCTTAACTAGACTGATAGTCTGCTGTGATGGAATGGCTGACTGCGTAGATGAAGGGAGAGCAGTGGATGTTGTCTGCCTTGACTTCAGCAAGGCTTTTAACTCTGTCTCCTGTAGCATCCTTGTAGCTCAGGAAGCTCAGTGGGTGAAGTGAATGACAATGGACTGGGTTGAGAACTGACTGAATGGCAGAGTTCAGAGGTTGTGATCAGCAACGCAGTGTCCAGTTGGAGGTGTGTAGCTGACAATGAGTCAATATTGGGTTCAGTCCTGTTTTACTGGTTCATTGATGACCTGGATAAAGGGACGGAGTGCACCCTCAGCAAGTCTGATGATACAAAAGTGAGAGGTGTGGCTGCCATTCAGCTAAACCTGGAAAAGCTGCAGAGTTGGGTGGAGAGGAACCTAAAGTTCAAAGGCAAATGCAGGGTCACACATTGGTGCAGGTTAAGATCTGACCTGCTGAAAAGCAGCTCTGGGGAGAAGGACCTGGGTGCCTTGCTGGAGAACAGGCAGTGCACGAGCCAGCAGTGAGGTCTTTTGGCTAAATAGGCAAACAAAATTCTGGGATGTGTTAGGAAGAGCACTTCTTCAGGATCAATGGACTTGATCCTGCTCCTCTACTCTGCCTTTGTGAGGCCTCACCTGGAGTGCTGTATCCATTTCTGGTCTCCCCAGTTCATGGAAGACAAGGAACTACTGAAAAGGTCCAGTGGAGGGCTATGAAGGTAATAATGGGACTGGACCATCTCTTGTGAGGAAAGGCTGAGATATCTGTGCCTGTTTAGCCTGGAGAAAAGATGACTTACCAGTGCATACAAATACTTCAGGGGTGGTTATCAAGAAACTGGGGCCAGACTCTTTTTCGTGGTGCCCAGCACCAGGATGAACAGCAGAGGACAAGCTGAATACAGGAAGTTCCACTGAATAAGAGGAAAAACCTCTTTGAGGATGGCAGAGTAGTAGAACAGGCTGCCCAGAGAGACAGTGGAGTCTGCATTTCTGGAGATCCTCAAAACATGTCTGGACATGACCAGTGAACTCGCTGTAGCAGTGTGGTTGGATGATTTCTGAAGGTCACTTCAGCCCCAACCTTTCTGTGAGTGTGACAATTGCTGTATGCATTACAGAAATAGTGCTGAGTAAACTACTTCTGGAAATGAGCATCAGACCAATTCCTCTGAGTGTCCTTGGTGTCTGTCTCTGACAGTGTTACTGGTGCTTTCCTCCATCATGCTCCACAGGGCATATTTAATCTCATTTTCCTGAACGCTGGTTGTGCTCTGTTTACTGCTGAATACTTGCCACTTTCAGCCTCCTGCAAGACACAGGACTTCAGTTTGGAGGCTGTGCTGGCTGTCCCAAATTTTAATGGCAATGTGAATGAAAGGAAGTGGGCTCAGTCTGAAGAGATTAGTGGTCCTGAAGTTATGGTGTTGGGAAGACTCAAAGGATTTGCAGAAGCTGCAGATGGTAAGATTGACTTCAAGTTGATCGAGAAGACTTCTTAAGGGCAGAGCGGCATTGAACAGCAGGAAGGGAACTTGCTTGTGAGAAGACTTTCTTCACTTTTTCTTTTAGGCTTTTAAATAAATAGGGGGTGGTGGAAACTCAATTGTACTCTGGTAGATGCTCAGAGACAGAAAAGTAAAGACTTGGGAAAAGAAAAACGTAGAAAGTAGAACATTCTTGAGCAGCAGGAGAAAATGTGCTTGGTGCTTCTGGATGCTCAAGGTGTGATGTATTCTGCAGCTCACCCACCAAGCAGTAACTGGGTAACTACATTTTCTACAACCCTCTGAAGTAGTTCAGTTTAAAGAGAGAGCTCAGCTAATTTAATGCCACTTGTGGAAAAGGACAACCTGTTTTAGTGCATCTTTGCTCTATTGCTTGATGGTGTCTGTGCTCATCTGACCCTTAAGTAAGCTCAGCTCACCAAACTGGCAGAATACTACAACAAGAAATTGTGTCAGATGTGTACTTTATAGGTCTTGGGATTGATCTGGGGAAAATAAGAGATGGATGGGCCATACTTTTAAACAACAATTAGCTGTTAAGCTGGCTCTGCTGGTTTGTGAAACTTGCTCTTAGCAGAAATCCTGTTTTGATACACGCTAAATCAACCCTGTCTTACAGTGGGTATGTGGTGTCTCATCAATAGCCTCTTACTAAGCTAATATGTTATAGCCTCTTACTAGCCAACTAAGTTACCTAGTTTAGGTTTGACTACTTGAAAATGACTACCCACAGATTTGAAGTAGTAAATGGTGTGCTGACATAAAGGATAAAAATGTCTTTTTTCCCCAGTGAACACCACTGTATCAAGGTGATTATTTTATTCTTCTAATATAAAAGTGCATTTCACTTAGAATTTCCCCATAGTGTTACAGGTACTGAGTAACCTAGTTTTCCATATGTGTTCTATATGAGAAAGTGTATCTCTGAACTCAGTGGGGCAAACACATTTTACTTGTGGAGTAGTATAGTGCTATACCTAGTGCCAGTTGAAGAATGCATTTTCTAGTGTAAAATACAACCAGCTCTGAGGGGAATGTTGACGTGTTATTGTACTTCTGAGTACTTGAGAAGTGTAGCTGTGGCATGGGATCCTGCTACAACCATTTCAAATGAGTTTTGTCTTGTATCTCTACCTTACAACATGTTTTCTCCTGTCACACCTATCCCATTCCCATCCCCTCCAGTATTACATACACTATATGTAAGTAAGATTTGAGTCATTGTGTAGCGGTAACTTCAGCTTACATTGTTGGTTTTGAAGCATATGTAGTAAAAATGCTGCTACTTTCTGAATATTCAAAAAAGTTACATATGCTCTATATGTACAGACCATGTGGAAATTCAAGTGACTGGCCTGCTTCAGTTCAGTGCTTGGTGGCTTTTAAATACAGAACATTTTTGTTTCTTAAGGTTGCCAAATTTCTTGAGTTGCTAAGCCAGGTGTGTAGTAAATACATGAATATCAAGTTAACCTTCATCTGCATAGACCTTAACTGCACACAGCATCGTGTTTCTGGGTCAAATATGCTGTGATGCTTGAAAGGACACACTATTAGCCAGATCAGTAGTAGTTTTATAGATCACTTTTCCTTTTCTGTTAAATATCCAGTTAGAAGCTGCATGGTTATCATTTCATCCCTCAGTACCACAACTCTGCATTCCTGGAATATTTTAGGATTAAGGAAATAGTAGCTAGTTCGATAACTTCTGAACTCAAATGCATTGCATGCTTAAGTGTGTTTAATTTCTGCTTTGTTGCCAGAAGAGGGAGCAGTGATCTAACTTTTCAAAATTGTTTACATCTGTTCTAGTAATAATATGACTGAATTCAGTGTTGCAATGTTCTCTTCTATTATATTTATTTACTGCGGAGGTGTGTGGATGGGGTCACTCCAATGTCAAACTGCCCTGATAAAATTTTTTGATTTTTACCCTAAATTACCAATTTTGTGCTTTGAAAGCTGCCATTGGCTATTTCAACCTGATACTAAACCTGCTGAGAGTCATCTGAGAATGTTACATTCTATGGGGTTTTTGTGTGTTTAACTTGGTTCTGTGGTGGGATGTTACCAGAACAATGGCTTTGTCACCTAGAGCAAATTGTTACCAATTGGATCAGTTTTCAACAGTGAAAATGCTTGTAAATTAAACACTGGAACTCCTCTTCCAAAGCCATGAGGGTGTGCTTACTTATTTACATCAAGGATGGCCTTATTACAGTAAGAGGGGCTGAAGGGCTGTAGATTAAATAGGAACACAAATGGGATATATACATCTATCTATATATGGGATAGATCCCAGCAATGACAGTGCTTGAAGACAGTTATTTTAAAGCCGTATTAGTTTGAATAAAATGGACTAAAATTTGAGATTGCGACCACTACTGCCTTCCCTCTTTAAATGTAGTTTCTTTTTTTTTCTGTTTGACTAAAGCATCTTCTTTTAATTGTTGGAACATAGAAATAATACACTTGTATCCCGTAATGTGATACCTGTTTAGCATGAGAAAGATGATTGATAGCTGTAGTATATAGTTTAGTAAAAGGTGCCTACATAAAATCTTGGAGTTGAGCATTACTTAAGTCAATGAGTAAAAGTAAATGTCTGAACCTTTTATTGGTATAGCAGTTCAGTGTACACTGACTAAAATTGATGTAGACTTGTGTTTCTTATGTAGAAGCTGCTCTTCTACATGGGAGTTTCCTGTAAGCAAAAGTTTAATTTCTTTGTAGAATTGCTGTGTATTTAAAGACTGATTTACTCTAAATTCCTTACATATTGCATAGGTCTAAGAAAATCTACAAAGAAGCGCAGTGAATCACCACCTGCTGAGCTCCCCAGTTTACGGCGGAGCACACGGCAAAAGACCACGGGCTCCTGTGCTAGCACCAGGTAAAACTTAGAGAAAAGAAACTTCATTACTACAGTGAGTTGGTATTCGTGTCATTTCCATACATGAAAATTGGCCTTGGCTGTCTCCGACTTGGCTGTTGTAAAAGTAGCTGTAGCTTTTTGGGTCTGCTGGATTACTCTGTACATCGGTGTTGTGGATAGAATTTGTCACCATCAGACTTCCAGTAAGTCCCTCAACTGTGGAGGTGGAGGAAGAGAAACAGCCAAAGCCAGTATCACAAATTTAAGTAATACTGTCGTTAGAAAGGTGTTTAAGAACACAGCCAGTAGTGCTGAATTACTTACTTAACACAGACAGTAGTGCTGGGCTACTGTCTGTCATGAATAGTGAAAGAGATAATTGTTTTGAAAAATAAGACTTCATGGTACCATACAGGATTCAGTTTTAATAGGGTGCACTGTTAAGCTGACTTAGCTTGTCAGCAGTTTCGTCTGAGCTGCATCTAAGTACTTAACGTACTACTTGGTAGTAGAAGTAGGAGGAGAAGTAGTCCTGAATTAGTAATTTTAAACAGCTGGTAGATTAAATGGGAGGGGAGAGTTAATGTATCCTGTGATGCAATAAACTTTTGTAGTTGCATATATTGTGGGACTAAATGTAGGAAGCCTTAACAAGCTTTATTTTTGTTCTTATGCCTAGACTGTTTAGTACTTCTAGCACATCCTCTTTTCCCTCTTCCACACTATTCAAAAACCACTTCTGAAGTCTTGATTTTGTTGTCAAGTGCGTATTTGAATTTGACTGTTTACTTTGAAGGCAAATGTATTTGTAGTGATGAAGGCTGTAGTGTTTAAAACTTAAAATCTAAATAGGCTCATCCTTTCAAACTTGTTCTGACTCTGAAAACCAAGCTGAATGTCAGAGTCCTCTTCTTGCTTTCAGTAGTTCAGAACTTCCTCTAAAGACGATTACTCAATCATTGTCTTTCTCAAATGTGTGCATGATTTATAGCTAACAGTCATTTTAAGCTTGCTCATTTTTGCTGTTATATTTTAGTGGTCTTCCTTGTCTTGAAATGTTTAATGTAAGGACCTGTCTGTAATGCCTTAATGTAAACAAATCACTGCCATGGTGCAAGGCAGGGAGTGTACAGAAAGGTTGGATAATTTTATGAAGATTGATTCTTCCACAAATTGCTCATTTGTGCAATGTTGGGGCAGTGACGTACATAAACATTATGTAGTCTTTAGTAGACTTATACTAATAAATCTCTTATCTTAGTTCACAAGGTCTGAAACTTTGTTTTTTGAACCTTTAGTCGGCGAGGCTCTGGCCTGGGCAAAAGAGGAGCAGCTGAAGCTCGCCGACAGGAGAAGATGGCTGATCCTGACAACAACCAGGATGGAGTTAACTCTTCAGCTGCACGGACAGATGAGCCTCCTCAGGGAGCTGCAGGTAAGAAGGAATTCCAGCTGAAGAATTTTTGGCATAGTTGCTAGTATAAAATTATTTGCATTTAAAAATAGTCAAATGGATTAATTTCTGAAGAGAAGTGGTTTAAGGTGGTAAATAATGCTGGATGGTTTTTGAGTGAGAGGGATACTTACATTAGTGTATGATTTTTTTTTTTTTTGCTATTTGCTATGTTTGTTATGCTTTTTTGTAGTATCCAGACTATATCCAGCAATCCAGGTGTTAGCTTTTAAGCTTCTGCTACTTTTAAAAAAAGTAACTTCAGCTGATGCTACATAAATATCATCAACTGAAAAGACATGAAGCTGTTCAGAATACAGAAGGCATGCATTACCTGTAAAAGCTCTGAAACTACTCAAATATTATATGGATTTTTTGTTGAAATTGCAAGCATACGTTACTGAAGCAATTTGTGACCAGTTGGGTGCTGTTATTTGCACAGTTCTGTTAGATGTTAATTTTATCGTCTGGTCGTAATTGGTGAGTTCAAAGGAACTATGCATTATACTAAATGGTAGAAAATATTAAACATTCTATGCTTAGAGGTGGCTAAATCAGTATAGAAAGTAGTAATGGAAACTAAGTATAGCATAATACTAAATTACGAGAAGTACACATTTATTAAGGATACAGGTAAACATGTCTGAAACTTAATTTTACAGACTTAGCCGTGTTTTTTTTTCATTATCTTGTGTTGGCAAAGCCATTCTTTTCAGCTTTTGGAAAGTACTAGTCCTCTAAACTGCTCTGTTTTAAATTGGAAGTTTTACAGGAGTTTGCTGGCGGCAGCACTAAATGCAGAGTGTGCTTTTGATGGCAGAGCCTTTTTGTTTGTGAGTTTCATGGATTTAAAGACACTGTAATTTGTATTAATCTTTTATTGTTCCTTTAGCTTCTAGTTCTGTTGCTGGAGCTGTAGGTATGACAACTTCTGGAGAAAGTGAGTCAGATGATTCTGAGATGGGAAGACTACAAGGTATAAAAGTTTTCACTAATTTACCTTTTTGGTTGTTAGCCTATAAATAATCATACCTACACAAATTCTGTATGGCATTCAAGTGGGAAGACTTTATTTTGTTTCATTGTCTGTGAATGTGTTTTTGCTCACAGTAATTCTGAAGTAGGGATTTGCAAAAGATGTAAGGATGCCTGGAGTGGGGGTTGGGATAGTGTCTTTATTCATTTAAATGGTGTGTAATACCCTACTACTGATGATTTTCTAGGAGGAGGTGGGGGGGAGAACTGAGAACTCAGTCCTGTTCAGTGTGTAAGCGCAAATATGAAAATACTCTTTGCCAGCATGTTTTAAGTTTAGAGGGTAGGTTAGGCCTACTGTATTCTGCCTGCTTTTGGATAACTTTTTTTTTTTTTTTTTGTGCTTGTCATTGATACCCATGTTGCTGTAAGCTTTGACCAAAAAAAGTCTGAATGTTCTTAAAATGCTTGCTTTTGTGCTTGGGCTAAAGGAGCCTGGTCTCACAAAACCAGAGAGTATGACAGGTATAAACTCAGTATGCATGTCCTGCAACTGGTCTAATGATTTTGCTGCTATGTTGCAGGGGGTTTTGAGATCATGATCTCCCTTGCAAATGTCAGGTTTTTGATAATCTGGGAGTGCTGTCAGTATCAGTTCACTTGCTTATAGTTCTCAGTAAGTATAGGTATGCATTAGAAATACTGGGCTAAATTGGTTTTCACTATTAATTATTATTTTATTGATCAGCAATAGTCGTCGTTGCTACAATAAAAACCAGAATCACCCATGTAGTTTAGCTTAAGTAGCAGTACTGTAAAGTGTTGAAAATAAATCAGAAAAGAAACCTGCAAATACATACAGTTCTTCCCTCTCCTGCTCATCAGCTGTTGAATAAAGCTGTTGAACCTGTTTTTCAGTGCCATTTTTTTCACAGTAGTAGTGCCTGCAGGTCCTGAAGACATGAAGATAAGCTTAACCTATCCTGTGTAGTTAGAGTTCAGATTTGAAATGGCAGCCTGATGTATCTGCTGCTCTGGCTCTAGGCTTAAAACAGTGTAGTAGATGAGAATACACACAGCTATGCAAACTCAGCAGGTGACTTCGTAAAGCACCTTACTGCTCTGACACAAACAAAAATTAGTTACTTGTTCCTTTAAGGTCATCTTTTTGGTGTTTTTTCAAAATCGAGGTAGCTGCAATCATCTAATTCTTAACTCTTAAAGTATCAACATTCTAGTAGTCTTAAATGATAACATCACAGAATTTAAGTTTTTAAAAATATACATAGAAGCTTTGACAATGGCTGTTATCCTCTGTTTGCTTTTAGCTCTATTAGAGGCTAGGGGTCTTCCTCCTCACCTGTTTGGCCCTCTTGGTCCTCGGATGTCGCAGCTCTTCCACAGGACAATTGGAAGTGGAGCTAGTAAGCAAAGTTTGTCTAATTTGACTTAATTCTTTCCACTTCCAGACTAGTAGAATTCAGCCAATAGTAAATCTAATATTTGTATTAGCTTCATAGTTTAATATAGTATTGTACATGTTGGAGACTTGTATGTCATGATAGTGCTAGACCACTTGTCAACAATTTTAATTTGCTTGTCTTCCTTTAAGGAAGAAAAATTTGCCTTAGCTATATTTCTTTTCTTTTTTGGGGCATCTTAATGTTCCCTTCTAGGTGGGGAAGGGAGGGTTCTTGCCTTTTTACCCCTTCCTTATCTTTTTCTTTTGCATGATGGGCTGCTTAACAAACGACCACTCCAACCCCCTTGGGTTTTTTGCTAGCTTTAAACAAATGCTTAAGCTAGCTTTAAAACAATTAGTAGATGTCAGTTCTAAGTTACGTTGGTTTTAGTTTCAAAAGTGTCTTAGGTTTCGGACAGAATGGATTTCCTTCAGACGTGGTGTCAGTGAGAACTTGGGTCCTTAGACTTGTTGCACCAGGTCTGCACTATGCAGCTGGATGAGATGTGCACCTTCCAGTCCAAGTCTGGCTTCCCAGGAGAGCCAGAGGCAGCCTGTTACACTGCATGCCAAGAAGAGGATGGGGTCTCATGGGTGCTCCATGTGTTGTATTAACTGGGGGATGTTGCAAAGTCCTTTGCTGCACAAAGGTGGGATGGTTTGGGTTCTGGCACCTGCTGTAGGTTGGCAAGATGGCTGTGCTGAGCAGTGTGGCGGACTCCCTGTGCTGACCAGTCTGCCCTGGAAAGGCAGCCAACAGTGAGATTTTGTCTCCCTTCCCTATTCCCCCTTTTTATGACAGGGAAAGGAAATGAAACTACAAATACAGAGGAAAACAAACTGTCTCTGGTCTTCCACTCTGGCAGAAGTATAGCATAACAGATCCCTTGAACACTTTCTAATACTTCTTTTCCTAAATTTTTTTCTGGATATCTAGGTTCTAAAGCTCAACAGCTTTTACAAGGTCTCCAAGCCACTGATGAAAGTCAGCAACTACAGGCAGTGATTGAGATGTGCCAGCTGTTGGTTATGGGAAATGAAGAAACATTAGGAGGATTTCCAGTCAAGAGTGTTGTACCGGCTTTGGTAAAGATTTAATCTCAGATTTCTGTTGGAGGATATAATATTTTACTCAATGTTTTGATTATATTAAATCATCACTATTTATATTGTCATCTTAGTGTGTATGTATCCGTCTTGGTTTTGAGAGGATGTTTTGCTAAATTTTGATAGTTTATTAATTTTTTAATAGCTCAAGAATAGGCAGTGGTTCTTTTGGAATTCTTACTAACATTCAAAATCTTGAGTCAAAAGCTATAGTAGTGATTTTTTATGATGATATCTAGATACATTTTTCTAAACAAACAATATCTTCTTTTTAAACAGATAACACTGCTGCAGATGGAGCACAATTTTGACATTGTAAGTAGTTTGTAATATTTAAGGAGCTTTTGAAATATTAAAATGTTATTGGAACTTAAAATCAAATATCTGTATATTTAATAGATGAATCATGCATGTCGGGCCTTAACATACATGATGGAAGCACTTCCCAGATCATCTGCTGTAGTGGTAGATGCAATTCCTGTCTTCTTGGAAAAGGTAAAATGAAATGCAAACAGTGAAAAAACAGCATGAGGGGATTGTATAGTTTATTTTAACTTTAGGAAATGCCATTAAGATAGTGGTTTCTTTTCATTACAAGATAACATAAAGTTACAAGATAATACAAAGTGCATGCAAAGCTTCTAAAACCTAATCTTTGCTAAAATCTAATCTTTGCTCCCACCCTTACTGAAAAGTGCTCTCTCCTTCACTGAGATGTTTTTCTTGGATTGGTGTTACAAACATACAAAATGTGTAAATAAATGAGCTGTTGCCCATTGGAGTCTCTCCATGGCTGAAATAGCCTTAAACTGTTAGGCTTGGTCAGAGCTGGCTTCATTAGCATATGTCTTAGTAGAGACTGTATGTCTGAGTGTTAATCAAGATGATTATTTCTGAAAATCAGTTTAGAAGTTGATATACAAGCTTTTTGTTTTCTTGTAGCTGCAAGTTATCCAGTGCATTGATGTGGCAGAGCAGGCGCTTACAGCCCTGGAGATGTTGTCACGCAGGCACAGTAAAGCCATTCTGCAGGCAGTAAGTAAAACAAAAAAAAAAAAAGGCAGGTTTGCCTCTGCCAGCTCTACATCTTGGTGATCTTCTGTGAAGATGAAATAAGAAAACAACTTTCTTCAACTTCAGCAGTACTGAGACTGAAAAATGTTTGTTTTGTTATAGGGTGGGTTGGCAGACTGTTTGCTGTATCTGGAATTCTTCAGTATAAATGCACAAAGGAATGCACTAGCTATCGCTGCCAACTGCTGCCAGAGTATAACACCTGATGAGTTTCACTTTGTGGCAGACTCATTGCCACTGCTAACACAAAGATTAACCCATCAGGTAAGAAGCTGTTAAAAAAATGGAATATTTTGATTTTGATCTGAAAGCAGTTTAAAGATGTCTCCAGATACCTGGTTCTTTGCTGTGCATTATTTGCCTTTGCAAGGTGATGATTGACTTCAAGTTTCCATACTGTCAGGTTGTGATATATCAATGTACATACGGACCTTCTCTGGTTCTGTAATTGTCACATTTTATAAAACAAACAGGGTACTTTAACTCAAAGCATAAGTAATGGTTTTATAGTCCTTATAAGAACAAGGACATCAGTAAGGGGAAGTCCAGTAGCATTACTGGTTTTATTTTTTCTTAACAGATAGGTTGCAAGGTGCTCTCCCACTTTAAATCAGAATACCTTCTGTTTCAATTTTTGTGGGTTTTTTGTGCTTTATGGCATTTCAAAAAAGTTCCTGCTTTTGTACAATAGTTGGAAGTGATGAATCTGAAATCAAGGGGCTCCTAAGGGCTACATATCCTGCAGTGCTGTTGTGTTTATAAATGACCACTTACAATAGCCAAAAGAGATTTCTGGTGATCAGCTTGGTTGGCAGATCCCTGTTAAAAAGATGAAAAAGGAGAAATATTTTGTTTGTTAACAAATGCAACTAATTGGAAGCTTCCAGGTAATGGTTTTGTGTATTCTTGTGCTGTTCTTAATTTTGCCTACATCATCTTGCTGAAAGACTACTTGAATCTTTGAGGCAGCTTCTAAGAAGCCAAATGACAGCTTTAGATTGTACTCTAGAAACAGGAAGCACCATTCTCACCAGTAGTAGGGACAAGTACTGATCCTGATCTCTGAAGAGAAGCTACAACCCACCAAAGTAAGATTTCAAGAAATTTTGAAGTGGAAATTTTCTGGAAAAGAATCTTGAGTTAACTCTTAACAGAATAGTTGAGGTTGAAAGAGAGCCTTGTTACCTAGTCCTAGTTCCCTTTCAAGTTGAGCTAGAGCAGATTGCCTAGGAGCATATCCAGGTGACATTTCTGTTTTTAAGTATCTCTAAGAAGGGAGACTTAATCTCTCAGGCTAACCTCTTCCAGTGCTCAGCTACCCTTACAGTTAGTGTTTTATGTTCAGGTGAACTTTTTTGAGCATTTAATTGAACTTTTAACTAGATCTATTTTTAGGGCAATCTTTACTTGTGTCTTTGAATTTGCTGTGTTGTCTGTGCTGCATAATATCAAAATCAGGCTTCACGTAGTCTGTGTAACAGTAGCCTTCACTCCTGCTTATTACCTTGTAACTCCTGTTACTTCAGCTTTTCCCTATTGTTTCCTACTTGGAGAATCCAGAAAGACTACTAGAGATCAATTTATTAATCTCTAAAGGTCCCTAAAGGTGTTTGTGTTGCAAGTGGGGGGTGCATTCCCATGGAGTATGTAGGAAGCACAGCTGTGTCAGGAGGTCAGTTTAGACTGTCAGTGTGTTTAAAAGTCAGAGCTGTAATGTTCTGTAAAATGTGATTAGACTGGCCCTTTTGGAGAAATTTTATGAATGCCTCAAAATGACAGCATGTTCTAATGCAAGTTAAAATATTTCAATTTTAACAAAACTTTCTTATAACAGGACAAAAAGTCTGTTGAAAGCACTTGTCTGTGCTTTGCACGGCTAGTGGACAACTTCCAGCATGAAGAGGTAAGAGTGGATGGGGGTCCATTTCTGCTTTCTTCTGCACCCACCCTGTTTCTCTTGAGGGCTCACCCTTCAAGGACTAATGTTTCCCATTTTGTTGTTTCCTCCTTGAAGAACTTGCTGCAGCAGGTTGCTTCCAAGGACTTGTTAACAAATATCCAGCAGCTCTTGGTCGTGACACCTCCTATCCTGAGCTCAGGAATGTTCATCATGGTGGTGCGCATGTTCTCCCTGATGTGCTCCAACTGCCCCACACTTGCAGTCCAGCTTATGAAGCAAAGTGAGTTCTTACTCTTCCATGTTCTAGGGGTCCTGTTCATGTTAATGCTTACAGTCAGTATGGACCTCTATGCACTTCTGATTATATAAATATTCTCTTCTTTCAATTTTTCTCTTACTGTGTTTCCTCTGGGATAAAAAGTTGAGTTAAACTTGTTGAAAGCTTTTATCCAGAGGAGTTTTTATGCTTTTTCCTAGTTCTAGCTGTTGTCATTGCAGTGCTCACTTAATTTTGAGTCTGTATTGGTTGCACAAACTATTCTCATTTCAAGACAAGCTGAATAATTTTCTTACTTGTTACCATGTGGGGCAACGATGTGCTTTAAGTACTTTTTCTAGGGGAAAACATTAACAAAAGCAAGGGCTGTAGAACTGTCTTAGTTGTCACTTACTTTTTGTTCTATCTCACAAATTGATTGACCTCTTCAACTGCCCCATATCTTTCCCTGTTGTCTTTTGTGTCTTGTATATTGAGTGGTATTTCTCCCCTAGTTGTCCCTTAAAGGAAAAAAACCACAAACCCAAAAAAGCCACAAACCCCAGACCTGAGAACAAACATGTTTCTTGGTGTTCAAAGAAACACTTTTGTCCTATAGTCCAATCTGTTTGCTTTGGGCAATAACTATCTCTTCTGTGTAGTGTCCAACAGAAAATGGAATCCATACTTGATACAGGTAGTCTCATGAACAATAATTTTTTATAGATATTGCAGAAACGCTTCACTTCCTCCTTTGTGGAGCCTCAAATGGGAGTTGTCAAGAACAAATTGACCTTGTTCCACGAAGTCCTCAAGAACTTTATGAACTAACTTCTCTTATATGGTAAGTCTTGCAGTCCTAGGTTTTGGGTGTGGTTGGTAAACTAAAATCTTTCACTAAGATAAGGCTAACAGTTTTCAGTTTAGATGGACTTGATTGTATACTTCTAGTAAAATACTGTTTTAATGTTCTTTACAGTGAACTGATGCCTTGCCTGCCAAAAGAGGGAATCTTTGCTGTTGATACTATGCTAAAGAAAGGAAATGCACAAAATACAGATGGTGCAATATGGCAATGGCGAGATGACAGGGGTCTCTGGCATCCATATAACAGGATTGATAGTCGAATAATAGAGGTAGTAATTCCACACATTTGTGTGGTGATGCTTTTCAAATCTGCGTGCGGTTGTATAGGGAATTGAGTGCTTTCTCTGTCTTTAAAAATGCCACTCTTGATTTTTCTAAGTAAGAAACACAAGTTTCCTCAAACATCCTGCTGTAATATTGCACTATTTTGGTGTTCAACCATACCAAATCACTTATTTGCTGTTCTTACTAAGTTTCTGTCTCTGTTTTTCCCATTGTGTTAACCCTCTCCTCACCTTTCATATAGTTTTCTGTTTATTGGGGATTTCTTAACTTTAAATTCTTCCTTGATTTTAGGCAGCTCATCAGGTTGGTGAGGATGAGATAAGCCTGTCTACACTTGGGCGTGTCTATACTATTGATTTTAACTCTATGCAGCAAATAAATGAGGATACTGGAACAGCTCGTGCCATTCAGCGAAAACCAAACCCTCTAGCCAGTACAAACACCAGTAAGTACAGCTCAGGAAACACCTGGGCTCTCTAGCTGTGGCTAATATATGCTGGGTTGTGCAGCTGTTTACTTCTTACCTAATAAATTTCTTTTGGCTTCTGTGGAACATCAAACTATTCTGATGTACATGAATGAAGAAAATTTCATAACAAAATGAGTACTGTTGACATGTGTGCTTTTTAACATGTAAACTCCTGGGACCTCAAAATATTGTGAACTGGGAAGGGAGCTGGGGTGTTCCTGGCTTGGGATTTCTGAAACAGTTCTATTTGTACAGCTCTTTTATTTAAAGAAGATTCTGTGAGGGCTTCTTACTCTTATACAGAAATACATAAGAAAACTGAAGAAAGAAAGATTAAACTCCTTGAAAGAGGAAGCTTCTTACTTTGACTTCTGGTTCTTGAATTTTATCTTCTCAAATTGAGAGCTGAATTGAATTAGTGTTAACAAAATAAAGTAACAATCAGAGCAGAGATGCCAAGGTCTGTGCAGTGATTCATTGTGCACTTTCCCACAGGTGGACATTCAGAATTGAAGAAGGATGATGCTCGAGCACAGTTAATGAAAGAGGACCCAGAACTGGCAAAATCCTTTATCAAAACACTGTTTGGTGTTCTTTATGAAGTATATAGTTCTTCAGCTGGACCTGCTGTTAGACACAAGTGCCTTAGAGCAATTCTTAGGATAATTTATTTTGCTGATGCTGAACTTCTGAAGGATGTGCTGAAAAATCATGCTGTTTCAAGGTGGGTTCTTTAACTGCTGCAAATGAAGCTAATTTTGAGCTTATAGCTCAAACTTATGATTACTTTCTTTGAAGCATCTTTTTCAGGGGAAAATGATACTTTAAGTCTTACTTACTTTCCAAAAGCTGAGGCTGCCAGCTCTACAGGAATTTTTTTTGCATCATAGATTTTGTAGTAGTTGCCAACACTAGACATTCTTACTAGAAACTTAGGTGGCCTCTGGCTGTGTGTATTAGAAGTGTCAAAGGTTACCCTTCATTGGTTTTTTTGATTTCTAAAACTTGAGTTTGAAATTCTGAGGGTGAGAACTTTTTTGAGGTAATACAATGTGAACAGTAACAGACACTAATAGCATTCAACTGGTAAGTTTTATTCATGAAATCTCTGCTACACGTTACACATAAAGTCGGGGGTCTGAGGATGCAGCTGGAAAATAAACCAAATAGTTTTTCAGAGACAGTACCAAGTTCCAGAACACTGTTTATAAAAGACTCTCTCCTTTATGCATTGTTAAAACTTGGTAAAAGTGATATAGATAGGAAGAGAACTGTTTCAGTCCTTTTATTGATAGCCTTTATAAAAGCACTATGAAATTTGTTTGCTTTCAGTCTCCAGTGCTGTGTATGCAAGATGAACTGACTTTATTTAAAAAGAAAAACTCAGCCAAAAAACCACAAAGCTAATTCTAATAAATTATCTGTTTTAGTCATATTGCCTCCATGCTGTCGAGTCAAGACCTTAAGATAGTAGTTGGAGCCCTGCAGATGGCAGAGATTTTAATGCAAAAGTTACCTGACATTTTTAGTGTTTACTTCAGAAGAGAAGGTAAATCATGGTTTCTTTTTTCTCCTCACCTCTTTATGTAGTATTTTAAAAATGTGTGTTCACTTTCCCCAAGCTGTAAAAATTGAATATTGTTCTTGAATAATAAAGGCAGACCTGTGCAAGAAGCCCTCATACTACTAGGGAGGAGCTGGCCCAGACTCTGGAGGAAATGAGCTTGTGTTTAGACTCTGAAGCAAGTTTGTACAGCCTTACTAGATACTAGTGAACTCACTTAGGCTGAAGATAGCTCACTGAAATTACATTGGAAGTCTTAGTAAAGGAAACTGGTGAATCTTTGGCAGGAATTCTTTGTACTGCTCTTTACACTTGGGGTTTCTTTAGCTACTGTTCATACTGCTCTATTTTTTTATTTTTAAACTATGTAGGCTAACTTTTTGAAGAAAAGATTGAACTGCTTTTAAAGCTTAGTATTGATGGGTGAGTTGAGCAAATACTGCCATAGTCAAAGCAGAGCTTCAAGTAACTGTTCTACATTTTCAAACACCCTTGCTTCTGCCACCACATCTCTACCACCCCGTCCTCTCCCCGTAGCCCAGATCAAACCACCAAACAAAGATCTCTTCTTTCTCAAAGGGGTGATGCACCAAGTGAAAAACTTGGCAGAGTCTGAGGCTTTGCTAACAAGCCCCCCAAAAGTATGCACTAATGGGTCAGGAACGCTGGGAACCACTACGACCATAAGTACTGGGACAGCCACTGCTGCCAGCAACGCAGCTGCAGATTTGGGCTCTCCCAGCTTGCAGCACAGCCGGGAGGATTCCTTGGATCTGAGCCCACAGGGGTAAGTGCACTTCCTGAAGAGTAGTCTTTGTTCTGGCTTTGGTGCTTTCTTAGGGGTTTTGGGTTTTTCTTAACATATTTTAAACAAAATTGTCTAGGGTGACATGGGCTGCCCACATTATCATCTGCATTTTGCTGTGATATTTTCCTTTCAAGAACTAAATTGGGGTGGTGTTGAATTTTTCAATGGGTTGTTTGATTCATTTTATATTAAGTGTTTAAAAGAGGAAAAAAGCGGTGACCTGATAGGTCATAATTATATTAAATAATTTTCTGTTTTGGGAGACTGTCAAGAGCAACAGCTTGTAGTTTCTTGTAACTGTTGAGGACACTGATTATTTTAGAGCTATGGGGCATGATTCCTTTCTGCTGGAGACTGGTGAAAAAATAAATTATCCTTAAGTTTTGTTGGAAGGCAACAATTTTGAACACTTGTAGAATTAAAATACAGTGTAGGAATAAATTACTACTTTGCTCTTATTTTAAAGGTCAAATATTTGTCACTTTAAACAAGAATTGAAACATGTGAACTTGAGAAGTGTAGTGATTGATGAGTAGAAATGCCACAAATTGTTGAAGTGTTTTCTGTGCTTTTGTAGGGGAGGCATGTCAAATAGCCAATGTTGGTTGGTGTTTATTTAGTAGAAATTTGTGGAGTTTTTCATTGTGAATGTATTCAAATAAATGGATGAACAAATGGTTACACAAATTAAAGCATGAAAATCATGAGAAACCTCCGTTCAGTGTC
Organism: Chloebia gouldiae; assembly: GCA_003676055.1. Classification (NCBI taxonomy): domain Eukaryota; kingdom Metazoa; phylum Chordata; class Aves; order Passeriformes; family Passeridae; genus Chloebia; species Chloebia gouldiae. The sequence goes on along the minus strand of QUSF01000034.1, from coordinate 3,733,940 downwards.
ACTTTTGGCTGTATAGATATAACAGCCTCTCTTTCTGCAAAACTCTCTCTTTTCTGCAAAACTCTCTTTCTGGATGGAGTTAGTGAATATTCTTGTTATGGAATGGAACCTGTTCTTTAATTTTAAAGGAAGTAGTTGGCATATATCTTAAACTGAGGGAGGGGTGTGTGCATGAGTATATATTTGTGGGTGGAAATAAGTAACTTTATTTTTAAATTTGGACAGACGACTGAGTGATGTTCTAAAGAGGAAAAGACTGCCAAAACGAGGGCCAAGGAGACCAAAATACTCCCCTCCAAGAGATGATGACAAAGTAGACAATCAAGGTAAATAATTCTGAACATATAATACTTTTATCTACTTTTGGAGTAAGCTTATAAACTGCAGAAAGAGCTAGCTGTGATAAACCTCTTGATTCTCTTAAATTTTGTCTTTTTGTCTTTTGTCTTTTTTCCTCCAGCTAAAAGCCCTACAACTACACAGTCTCCTAAATCATCTTTCTTGGCAAGTTTAAATCCTAAAACATGGGGAAGATTAAGCACACAGTCCAACAGTAATAATATTGAACCAGCACGAACAGCAGGAGTAAGTGGTCTTGCAAGGGCTGCTTCCAAGGATACCATTTCCAATAACAGGTACACACAAAAAAAAATCACAGTACTTGTAAGATGATGTTGATGATCAGGTGATTAGGTAGCAGCTACAAAAAAGTTGGAGCTTAACCACAGCTTAAAAAATTCTGGGAAAAGAATCAAGAAATTAAAGTAGAGAAAATAACATCTGAATAGTTTAAAGTTGCACAGTGGGAAAAAAAAATTGGAGAACTGAGAAAAACAATGCAAGAAGTGATCTGTAGAGAAAAGTACTTGATGGTGTTGGAGTAAAAGCAATGGGTTTTCTGTGACTGCTGTTTAACATGGAGAGACTCATACTCAGGCTGTATTTACTTGTAACATTGATGTATGCAGATGCTAAGTGTTGCTAAATGCCTTTTGTGTGCTTCTTTACAGAGAAAAAATTAAGGGCTGGATTAAGGAGCAAGCCCATAAATTTGTAGAACATTACTTTAGTTCTGAAAACATGGATGGAAGCAATCCTGCACTAAATGTATTACAGAGACTTTGCACTGCAACTGAACAACTCAACCTCCAGGTTAGATGTGGCAAACTTACTTAGAGAGGGGGGCAGTTATTTGTACTTGGAGTGGGGGCCAGTAATTTGTTGCCTTGACTTATGAGTCATTATGACTTGGAGTAATTTTTTAGAATGAGTGTGTACACTGTGACACACACCACTTATGATAAAAGACCAGTCCTAGCAATGTGTCATTGGCATAGCATTTCAAATTCAAAAATTCTACAGTTAAGTGTCAGGGATCAACTTTATTCTTAAAGAACAATACGTTTTGTAGTAAGAACTTTGAGACTGGGGGGAGAAGGAGAGAGAAGCAGCATTTTGTTAAAATGATAGAAGAAATATAGATTTGGGTAAATGTGGTAGCATGTCAAGAACTTCAGCCTTGCTTTTCAGACAGTTGTGGTCTTTGATAGGTGGTCCAAACTTGCAAGTTCTAAACCAGCACAAGAGCTGAGCTGTGTTTTGTGCTTTGATCTGAGCAGTTGTTAAAATACAAAACTTTCCCACCTCCTCTCTCCCACACAGATGTCATGTAAAGCATACAGCAGTCTGAGTTGTTAGGGTTTTGTTAGTGGCTTTTTTTCCAAATAGAAAGCACCCCTTCTTGGAGCTTATCTTTACCTTGCATAAGACGGAAATGGGACCTTGTATTTCTCTCAAAGTAGAGAAAATGTAGATGTTGCCAGTAATCTCTCCCCTTGAACAGACACATGATTATCCTCATATTATTTGCCCTGCATTGCTGCTTCTATTGAGTTACTATACATTCCAGACTTTCCTTTTTTGCCCTGCACCTTTAGAGCTGTTCCATGCAGTAGAGAGGAAGCTAGAATTTCTTAAGCCTGTAATACCTAGATAGTAAAACACTCTTCATATTTTTCAGGTGGATGGTGGAACAGAGTGCCTTGTAGAAATCCGTAGCATTGTCTCGGAATCTGACGTCTCCTCATTTGAAATCCAGCATAGTGGGTTTGTTAAACAACTGCTGCTCTATTTGACATCTAAAAGTGAAAAAGATGCTGTTAGCAGGGATATCAGATTGAAAAGATTTCTTCATGTATTTTTTTCTTCTCCAGTAAGTTGTCTTGTTTATTTTTTTGGCATTCTTAGTCATCGTTCTCTCAAATTTTCTTTCTCAAAGAACCATCTGAGGTTCTATGTTGACCTGATCTTAAAGGTGGAATACAGAAAGAATGTTTTGTTTATATCTAAGTTGTATAACATTGCGACTTTGACATTGTTCAGTGTCTTTGTAGGTCATGAACTTTTTTGAGCAACCTGTAATTACAGAAAGTTCCACACAGCAGTGGAAAAAATGCCAAATGGCCAATTGTCTGAGTCTTGAGCAGCTTAAAAGTTATTTGTCTTTTAAGAAGTTGATATGGAAAGAATTTGGGTAGCAATATTATCACTTAGGACTAAATACTGCAAGAAACTAGTCTTCTGTTTTTAAAGTAAGAAATTTGAAGTAGAAGAGAGAACAGCAGATAACTAAAACTTCCAAAAAGCTTGTTGTGCATGGTTAAGGGTGAAAGCTGAAAATCTGTTGGGCTACTCAGTTGAAACCAGGAGAGAAAAGTGCCTTCTTTGAAACAGGTCTTTCATAAACTTGTGTTGTTTACTCATCCTGATACTGCTAGATATTTTTGGATTTTTAATGTAACGTATATATTGTTTAGGATGTTTTAATTCAAGCAGGTAAATAAAGACTGGACTGTATTTCAGCTTCCTGGAGAAGAGCCCCTTGGAAGATTAGAGCCATTAGAAAATGCACCTTTGTTGGCATTAGTCCATAAAATGAACAACTGCCTCAGTCAGATGGAACAGTTTCCTGTTAAAGTGCATGACTTCCCTAGTGGAAATGGAACAGGGAGCAGGTAAGGATTAATGCTCAGGTAACAGTTTTGTTGGAAGATTTTTATTTTTATTTTAAGTATTCTAAAACTTGTTTAAAACAACATTAAAAGGACAAGTGCAAATAGAAGTACAATTACAAGAGGAGGTAATGGAAACTTGTGACCCTGTTAAAAACAAAAGCAATGACACAGTTGGTTTTTTTAGTCAGTGGAAGATGGAGTGTTTTACTAAATATTGGCTTACTATCTTGAAACTTGTATCACTTAAGCTGGGGGTGATAGATAAACTTCAAATGCAATCTCTAAATTTATCCTTTAAAAATCCAAATGTCTTCCTTGACCCCATGTAACAAATACTGGAAAGAAATAATCTATTGCTTGAACACTGATGTTTTTTAGCAGAGTAATTAAATTGCAGAGAGTGTATTACAGTGCTCAACTTCATTATTCATCTAGGTTCTGTTCTCTAGGATGATAGTGGATTAAGTGATAAGTCTTGGCTGTCAATAGAGTTTAAAATAGTTGTAGGCCTACCCTGAGTCTTAAGATACAGAATAAATTATGAATCCAGCTTGGTAGTTGTGTTTTAAGCAACAAATCTGAATGAGTAAAGACCTCTTTCTACAATTTCTTTTCTATATGTCAATGAATCAGCACTAGTTTTTACTTACTATGTAACAGTGAGTTTGTTTCAGTACAGTTGCACATAAATTTTGAAAGTACTTTTTGGTGCTGGCTAAAAGCTCAGCATGAGAGGAGGAGCATCGAAAATGAATTTTTGAAAACTCTTCTTTAAAGTTAGAAATGCCAAAGGTCTTCTATGTTTCGGGTAGTAAGGTAGCATGGATAGGTTTTTTTCATTAATGGTTACACAACATCCATTTAATTTGATGTATTGGAGCCTCACGCTGTAGCATTAATCTAACAAACATTAAAATTCAGTACTTGTATTTTGTGAAGCTTAAAATCAGTGGGAATTAATGCAGTACACAGATATCTTATTAAAAGAAATTATATCTTATTAGAAGAAATTACGTCTCTGTACTAACTTTTGCTAACAGTATGTGCCTTGTAATCTCAGAATGCTTCCTTATGTATATTATTTTTGTAAAAAGTGGGATAACTACCAAAATTAAAAAGCTGCTAATCATAGAAGCAAAATCCTGCTATTCTTTTTGATAGAAAATGAAACATAAGAAGCCAGAGTGCTGTAGCATTGTTTGACTGTGGATTATGTCAATGAGGATTTTGAAGCATTAAGTTTTGGTAGTCTTTTACTAGCACCTGGAAATAGAAGCAGCTCAAGAAAAGAGGCTTGTTGTATAAAATCAGCTAGCTTGAGTACTGATAGTTTGAGGTGGAATGTATATAAAGACTGTTTTTGGCAAGAAAAAAACACAGGAGCTTTCAGGTTTTCTCTTTGGGTCCTTATTGAAAATAATCCGTTTAAATGAATACTTGCATTTTCCATGCCTGTTTCTGATCCTTGTTGCACTGTACATAAGCACAGCTCTAAATCTCCTGTGCCATCAGCTGGCCGCTGAACTACTTTACATTTCAAAGATGGTCAGTATAGGCCATATTGTAATCAGACCTCTCAAGCTGGGCTTTCTCTCAATTCATGTAGCTCCCAGATTTTGTTCAACTTGGATTCTGGTGTTCTTGCAGAAAACTTTTTATCCAAACCATGTTAGCTTATTTTTAGAGAAATAGTCTGACAAATAATACTCTGAAGAAGTAAAATTGTAAATGCATGTATAAGCCTATTTTACTGCATTTTTAATGCGATTATGGTTATTAGATTCTTTGTGTAGCAACTTTTTTCACAAATTATTTTGAGTTTTTCTCTTAACAGAGGATCCCAAGCTTTAAAATTCTTCAATACACATCAGTTAAAATGCCAACTGCAAAGACATCCAGACTGTGCTAATGTGAAACAGTGGAAAGGTGGACCTGTGAAGATTGATCCTCTGGCTTTGGTACAAGCCATTGAAAGATACCTTGTAGTTAGAGGTATTTATTTATTAAACAGTCACTTGCATTTTCTTTTTTTGGAATAGATCCTACTGTCAGTGTAGAGTCTGTAAAAACCTATGAAGATGAATGGAGGGGTACCTATGAAAATACCTTGCTCACAAGGGAGGAGATTAAAGCTGTAGTGAATCTTCCTTTTCTGGGACAAACTGTTAACTGTGGTAAACATTTCAGTCAAAATACTAACAGCAGCATTACTGCTCTACTGTCACACTGGCTGTAGCTTGGCAGTTTTGATGCCAGGTGTTGATACTGAAATTTGTTCTAGCAGTTCTGAATCTTACTGTTTTTAACTGATACATTTTGGAACAGTTTTAAAGGTTTTAGGAGTTATAACAGAGTACCAAAGCATTGTTGCCTTTTTATGAAAAAAAGCAAACAAGGATATCTTCTCTCTTGCCTCAGGCTATGGAAGAGTTAGAGAAGATGATGAAGATAGTGATGATGATGGGTCAGATGAGGAAATAGATGAATCTCTGGTAAGCTTTTGCTCTGGGAGTACGGGGAGGATAGTGTGGAGAGGGTCTTAAAAAAAGCTATGCAACAAGTTTCCTAACTTGTATGGTTGTTTTGGTTTTTTTTTTTTGTTGTTCAGGCTGCTCAATTCTTAAATTCAGGGAATGTGAGACATAGATTGCAGTTTTACATTGGAGATCACTTGCTGCCATACAATATGACTGTGTACCAAGCAGTCAGGCAGTACAGTTTACAAGCTGAGGAAGAGAGGGAGTCGACAGATGATGAAAGCAACCCACTGGGAAGAGCTGGGATTTGGACAAAAACGCACACCATTTGGTAAGATGCCAGGAGAAATCCAGGAATAACTTCTCCATTTACTAAATGTACATACATCACAAAATTTGGAATATAGCTGTCTTCTTTTCCTTTGAAAAATTTGTAGCTTTGAATTTCCTGATCTCCTTGAGATACTTAAATTTTAAGAATAATTCATTGCTACCTCCTGATGTTCTTTTGAGCGCCTGAGTAAAGCTGGTGAACAAGAAATGGGGAATTTTAAATGACACCTGCTAGATGGGGAGGAACTGTTCATAGTGTTAGATAACTAACCACAAGCTGTAGAGATGTGCAGTATACAACTAATGGTCGACTTTATACTGATTTTCCCAGTTCATTGCTGTGAAAGTGAATGTGTTCTTTGGCCATACTTTGCAAGAAGCAGTGACACATGACTATGGTGAACATCTTAATGTTCAGCAATCTCTTTATTTTGAACATTTAAATGCACTAAAGAAAAAAGCAACAAAATAAAAACACATAAAACAGCAACCAAAAAATGCTAAAACCCTAACCTAACCCTAACTCTAGCCTCAATCACTTTGGGGTTTTGTTTATACATTCACCTTCTCTCCTTCCAGTTCATGTAGCTCTGGGGTCCCTGTTTTTTCTCCCCTGTGAAATACTTGCTTCAGAGGCTGGATCATGTCCCAGTGCAGTTTTCTTGTCTTTCTGCTTTTAACTGTCATTCAGATAAAGTTCTGGAAATCTGAGAACTAACACCTTTAAAAGTGTTTTTGTTCCCCTGTAAGTTTCAAACATATTTTTAAATTTTGTTTGCTTTTTAGGTACAAACCTGTGCGAGAGGATGAAGATGGTAATAAGGACTGTGTTGGGGGTAAAAGAGGAAGAGCACAAACTGCTCCCACAAAAACCTCCCCTAGAAATTCTAAAAAACATGATGAATTGTGGCATGGTGAGTGTGGTGCCTTGCTATATGTTAAATTTCCTCTCAGTCCTTTCAGAACTTTCTCAATGCTTACTGCCACTATTGTGTTTCTTTTAAAGAAGGCTTAATATAAAAATGGTAAGCATATATTTTTAACTGTATATTAAAAGTAAGATATTTATTGATTTGTTTAACTGAACTGTTGTAGTTAAGTGAATGCCATGACTAATACTGCCTAGGCTTCTAATAATTAAATCTTGGGAAAACTTCTAATTGGATGGTTTTGCTTAGATGTTGTTTTTCTCTGCTAGATGGTGTATGCCCTTCGGTGTTAAATCCTCTGGAAATTTACCTCATATCTAGTCCACCTGAAAATATAACATTTGAAGACCCCTCATTAGATGTTATTCTTCTTCTGAGAGTTTTACATGCTATCAGTCGATACTGGTATTACTTGTATGATGTGAGTAGAGCACTTTTTAAATCACTTTGATACTTGGCTTAGGTCAGAACCATCTGTAACATTTTAAATAACCTTTCCCCTCTCTTCACTGCCCCTCAAGAAGACAGAATAATGCAAATACTGCCATCTTCCCCTACATGTTTGTCTAACTCCTGAGAAGATGAAGGCTGTAAATTCTTACAGTCAGTCATATTTCCTTTATACTGTGTTGAGCACAATATCTATGCTGTGTCCTTCCTTAAATTCAAAGACCAACATTATTTCTGAAAAGGAATTTAATAGTAAACATCTACTCAGTTCTCCTTTAATGTTTGAGACTCCAGATGAACAAAATGGCAGTGGAAGTTTTTTTACTTTCCATGATAAGCAAATTAGAAGCATTAAAAATCTTTTTTAACAGGACTTGCTATTTCTTTCAGCATTTCTCTAACTAGAAATACATTGCTTTTATTTAACATAGAATGCAGTCTGCAAGGAGATAATTCCAACCTCGGAGTTTATCAACAGTAAACTGACAGCAAAAGCAAACAGGCAGCTTCAGGATCCTTTGGTAATTATGACAGGAAACATCCCGACTTGGCTGACAGAACTTGGAAAAACATGGTATGAGCTGTTTGCTGTATAGTGTCTCTAATTCCAGTTAAGTAGGAATCTTGGCTGGGCAGCACAGTGCATCATCCTCACAGGACTCCTGAGAGTGCAAAATGTAGTCCCAGAAGTATTGCCAAGTTACAGAGTGGCATGGATGTTTACACATACATTGCATAGCTTAAATCACATTCTGAGAGGTAGAATATGTGCAGAGTTTGGACCGTTTCTTACAGGACTTGCTGAGCAATCTGAAGGCTTTCCACTGAAATTTTGATTATTCAGGTGATGTTTCTTCTCCTGTTAAAAACTGCTTAATAACATTCTTATCCTATCACTGTATTTATCTTTGCACATTCAATATGGTACATAGGAAGATAAGTTTATAAACATTTCTGATAAAAGAATCTAAATTTTTATGAAGTTATATACATGGTACTTTGTAGTATCTTGATACAGAGTACAAGCCGTACAAGTTCTTGCACTTGAAAGAATGAGAAATTAGAGTTGACATTCTTGGGTTTCTCAAGCTTGTTAATTGCAGCAATATTGTTGATGACTGTGGAAATAGATACTCAGAGAAACTCTTCACTTTTCATTTTAAAAATAAGATCTCCAACTTGCTTCATAAACATTCCAGATAAGATGATGAGCACGAATGTACATTCTTAAACATCTGTAACATTATTTGTTCAATAAAACTGCCTTTCCACTTAATGCCAATGGAGGACCACACTGTTAACATACACATGCCTTTGAGAATAGTGGAAGTGATAAATTCTCTGGTAATTTTTCACAGATTATTTAAAGTATTTTTTGTAAATGGAGGAAGGTAGAACACTGATGCTGCTCTAGGCAGGTTGTCATATCTTTCTGCTGCCAAATATGGGGGCTTGAGCTTAAATCTTTGATCTGTTGGATTTACTTGTTGAAATTGAACAGTAGTGAACAAGGAATTTTATTTTCTGATGCAAACTTTGCACAGCCAAGGGATTCAAGTATTTTGAGTTACTTTTCAAGAGGAGTCAAAAGTTTCTGGAATTTTGTCTCCTTCATATATTGCATTGCTCAAAACTCCTGCTCCTGAGCATTTTAACTAAAACTAAACTGTGCTTTGGAGGCTGCTTTCACCACAGAGCATAATAAAACACTCATTTTGGACATACTATATGTCTGTTGTGCTTTAAATCAAAACTAGTCTGTGATGCTGCTTGTAACACAGCTGACTAATCTAATGCTCTTCACAGCCCATTTTTCTTTCCATTTGATACACGCCAAATGCTGTTTTATGTAACGGCCTTTGATCGTGATCGAGCCATGCAAAGGCTACTGGATACTAATCCAGAAATCAATCAGTCGGATTCTCAGGATAGCAGAGTGGCACCACGGCTGGACAGGAAAAAAGTAAGTACACCTTGTTTAAAGTGGAATGAAGGATCTATTTGTTTTTGTATTGTCTTTAAGAATATCATTGTGAGCAAGGCTTATTTGTAGAACTTGATGTGTTGGTGTATAGAGAAGGGGAGGTGGGTTTGTTCCTGCAGTCCTCCAGCAGAAGGCAGAATGTCTTCTCCATGCCGGCCACATGAGGGCAGGAGGGGCATCCTGACATAATTCCTGAAGCTAAACTCCAGCAGTGAACAGAGTTTTAGACAGCATTAGTGATATTTCCCCATCCTGGCTTGTAGACCCCTGTTTTGCTTGATTCTCAGAAGAATTCAAGTAACAAGATTTAGACCCTTAATAAGCAAAAATACTGTCCTTGTATTTGGGGAAGGCAAATCACCTGTCACAACATAATAAAAGGGAGCTTTGACTGTGTTGAATTTGAGGGAGTCTTGACTGTCTGTCTTGAATTTGGACATACATTATCTTAAAATAATATCTGCTATATATGCTATATGCTCTTGAATACCTGTGGGGAAAAGTGGCAGGAGACACGAGAATAAAGTTCAAAAAGAATATAGCTGCCCACATGTAGGGATCCTAGTGTTGTTGGGGTTTTTGTTTGGGTTTCAGCATCTTTATTCTATTTTTTCCCTCTGCATACTAGTTTGAGGTGTTTAATGTCACATGACAATACTTGGCTGTATCCTAGTCCTATTGCCATATTCTTGGCATGAATAGTACCTATTAGTTATACTGATGTAAATGTAAGGCATTGTTTTTTCATTTTATATTGAACACATTCATTCTAAACAGTTTTCATATAGAAGCAAGAATTATTTTATCAAAGCATAAGCTTACAAATTGTTGAACCAAACTGTGGAACTATTGGCGTGGGGTGGAAAAATGTGCATAACTGATTTTTGCATAACTGATTTTTGCCTGTTGTAACTACCTTGGGAGCTGGAACTTAAAGCCATAATTTCACTGCATGAAACTTCTCTACTGTGTAGCGCACTGTGAACAGAGATGAGCTTTTGAAACAAGCCGAATCTGTGATGCAGGATCTAGGCAGTTCAAGAGCCATGTTGGAAATCCAGTATGAGAATGAAGTAAGTAATATCACTGCAGTCTAATTTAACCCCTTTTTACTGAATATTATTACAAAATAGCTACAGCTTTCCTAAAATGGCTTGGTCAGACCCTTTGTCTTTCATGTTGCTGATGCTAAAGAATTTTATCTTTTAATTATCCCTAATCTAGGATAATTGGTTGTGATTTTTAATTTCTAGGAGAAGCTCTTTCTGATTTAAATTTCATAATCAATTGTAGTCAGCAGAGCTTATTTTTTTTCTAACTCTTAAGCAAACAGCTGTGTGTTTCCTCTATAACATTAGGCAGTTAATACTTTTAGTCCACTGTTACTTCCTCTAGTATGTGGTCTTTTCAGGTTGCTTCTATCATGTTTGAATGTTCCTGTGGTTAGGTTCCCTAGATGTTTTTTGCCATGCAATCTTTTCTTATAGCAAATAATGTATAGTATTTCTCAGACTAAGTAAAGATTTTTATATTCAAACTGACCTAATGGACTTCTCTATCTCATTCCTGCTCCTCTCCCCTCACCCTCCATCCCCTGAAGGTTGGCACAGGCCTAGGCCCTACACTAGAGTTCTATGCACTTGTATCTCAGGAACTACAGAGAGCAGACTTAGGCCTTTGGAGGGGAGAAGAAGTGACTTTAGCCAATCCAAAAGGTAATTGCTCTACTATGTAATCTACAAATATTCATTAATATTAAATTGATTCTAAGTTGACTTCAGTTATGTAAAGAGCACCTCAGTGTGTGGTCAGATAATGTGCCTGATGATAGTGTGTGGATCTTAGTGGGTTTTGTTGGGGTTTTTGTGTGTGCCTGTTTTGTTTGTTTTTAGTTTTTGTTTTGGTGTTTTTTATAAGAAGCTTAGGTTAAGCTTATCTGAATGCCACTTGCATCTTTAAAAAAAAACAAAAAAACAAACAGCAGAATAAATACTGAACTCTTTTCCTTCTTTTCTTCCTCAACAGGAAGCCAAGAAGGTACCAAGTACATTCATAACCTTCAAGGCCTTTTTGCACTTCCTTTTGGTAGAACAGCCAAGCCAGCTCACATTGCAAAAGTTAAAATGAAGTTCCGCTTTCTGGGAAAACTAATGGCCAAGGCAATCATGGACTTCAGACTGGTGAGAATGAAATAGAAAATCTATTCTGAAGGGGTCGCATAAAAATACTAGTTCTGACTATTGAGGGATAAAAGCATTAAGAGCTAAGTGGTATTACTTTCAGCTCAAGAAGTAAGAGCTGTCTGAGGCAGGGCAGGGAGGAAGACAAGCATGCACCTGAACTTTTGTGGAGGAAAAGGGTAATACATGTTCAAGTTCTTCACTGTGGCTTTTGAGACCATGGAATAGAAAAGAAAAGCCATTATCTGCTATCTGTTGCCGTCTTTCCAGTCTTCTTTCAAGAATGTTCTGAGCTCATTGTTACTCCAGTTGCTGATTGCTTGAATGTATATGCACTAGGCAGTCACTTGGGTTTTCTTGATGGTAAATTTCTGAGGCAAAAACATGGTGTTTTGGTGTGTGCCAGAACTCTTGAAATAGTATTGTAGATGGTGAAGAGATGAAGTAGTAAAAGTAGTTCAGTACTAAACAGTTCAGTGCTTTGCTTTCCAGGTGGACCTTCCTCTTGGACTTCCTTTTTATAAGTGGATGCTACGACAGGAAACTTCCTTGACATCGCATGACTTGTTCAGTATTGATCCAGTAGTAGCCAAATCAATATATCACCTTGAAGATATTGTAAGGCAAAAGAAAAGACTTGAACAGGATAAAACTCAGGTGGGAAAATAACCCTAAGAATGGAAGAGTGCATCTTTACACGTTTGGATTTTATGAAATAGCAGTAATTCAGAACGTATCATTGAGCTTCAAACTGATTGTGATAGTGATGATTACTTCGTTCTCACAGAGTAGTTTTAATGTTATTAGATCAGTGGCTAATAATTATAAAACAGTCTTTTTGTAAAGTCTAGCATGAGATTCATTATGGGATTCTTCTGTGTGATTAAACACAGTCCTAGGAATGTCAAACACTGCCAGATGGTTGCCTAACTTTTGGTTCACTTGAAATAGACTAACCAGCTTAATCGGTGGGAAAAAAATATATCCTTGCTTCTTGAACAGTCAAAAGTTTGGCTTTTTTACTAGTTGGTTTTATCAAAATTACGTATTTCATAGCAGTGCCTTTTATGTAGGAATTTGTTTTTCACTGAAGAGCTTTATGCAGAACTGAGGTGAATTGTCATCATGCATGGACATACAGTTTCTTTCAGACATACGTCTTTAATTTTTCAAGGATATCTACTCTTAGCTGAAAATACTACAGTTCACTCTGGCACTAGTGGTAAAAGGTCTTTGGCACACGTGGTTTTTGTACCATCCAATGTTAATAGATGGCAGGAAGTAATAACCTAATTTACGCTCTTAATACATTTGTCTGGTTTGTTACTAGTGAAAGTATTGCAAATTTGTGGGTCTTTGTTCCTCTGTATGTCATTGTCTCACTCTTTTTCCTTGGTCGAGGCTTTTAATTTCCCAAGAACTTGAAAAACCTGAAACCTGGTGGATGAAAGCTGAAAAACGTCAGTATGCATGCCAAATATAAATGCCATTAACTGTTCTGTGGAAAAAATAGCCTCTGAGCCGTAGCATATTTCACATTTCTTTTTCTTCCAGTAGTATTTTCTAGCTAGTTTGTCTTCTGGCATGTTAAGTAATTCCAAAACTGCTGGAAAAAAGTGTACTCCTGTGATCTTTACAGTTTATCCATTAAGCTTGTTTACCTGGTTTCTGTTGATTTACTGTTATGTATGAAAGCTCCAGAAGGACAGAAAGGAGAGCTGCACAGTTTTAATGGTCATGCTCTTACAGAAATGTCTGATTAGTCAAAATTCTTTAGAAGTCATAACTTTTGGTTAAGTTAATTTGAATTAATTGTTCTCATTGTTTTTCACTTCCAATTTTTTAGACCAAAGAAAGTCTACAGTATGCATTGGAGGCTCTGACTATGAATGGCTGCTCGGTGGAAGATCTAGGGCTGGACTTCACACTTCCTGGGTTTCCCAATATAGAACTGAAAAAAGGGGGAAAGGATACACCAGTCACTATCCACAATTTAGAGGAGTATCTCAGAGTATGTAAAAGCAAACCTATGACTAAAATTCTCTTTTTTCCTTGCTCCCAGGTAGCCTGTTTTCATATATATTTCAGTTCATTCTCATAAACTAGGCATGATTAATTTTCCTACTTATGACTTCTATACTAATTTACTACTACAGTAAAACTATTAGAATCTAATTGCACCTGACTTGTGTAGTACAAGAAGTCTGGTTTATATGTCTGAAGTCATCAGAAGTTCGGCTTTTTGCAGAAGTATTTTAAGTGTATTCATTGTAATTGGTTATGATAATGAATTTTTTAGGAATTGTGATGTAAATTATATAGCAGTAGTGATCTAGCATCCCCATGGCCTTTGAACTGCTGCAATAGTAGTGTAATTTTTTTGGGCTCAAGTCTTACAAAAACATTAGCAGTTGTGAATCAAAAGTAAAGTGTTTGGTTTTTTGTCCAAAAAGCCCAAACCAAACCAATAAAAATTCCCAAGGAAAAGTGAACTAATCAACCAAAGAATGCCAAGCACATGTGAAAAAACCCTAAAAAGAATAAATAAGGAAAAGGTAACAAAATATTGCCAGAATAAATTGACAGTGCACCTATGTATTGATTCATTCCTGTGGCAGAAGGGACATAGAAAAACAGAAGGTTGGTACTGCTGAACAAAGGTAGGAAGCTGTTTCTGTTGAAGGAAGTGATAAAGAGAAATGGTTAAAAATAGCCTGGAAAAGAGATGAAGAAAGACAAGAAGAATGCAATATTATCATATGAAGTTGAGTGGGATGGAGAGGAGGATCACTGTATTTACTTAGTAAATAATCCATCTCCTGACAGGTTAGGGTACTGCCAGTTTCACTCTGAGGACTGTTAAGTTTTGAAGCACTGATAAGAAACACATCTGATGTTTTGGTAGAAGCAATTTAATAAGGGTCATATAAATTCTTGCCTATCAGCTGACAAATTTTGCAAAGTTGTTATGTAATCCCTACAAGTGAATATTGAGCAGTTTCTATTTACCTTCTAGTTCCAAACTGTTACCTATCCACTTCTCATGTGTTTGTTAAAAGCAAATTCTGCTAGTCAAGAATCACTTACAGAATTAAGCATATTTGGATTTACAGCTCTTTGTAGACCTATCAGAGGAGCAATACAAACTTCCACAGTTCATTAGAAACAAAATTTGCACTCTTCATTTACTGAGTAATGTTGCAGTCAAGTATTCCAGTCTGATTTCATAGTTTGCAGTCACTTTTCCTTCCCTAAGTAATTGTATCAGATACAATACACTGAGAAAGGCTTACAGATGGCTCAGATGTCCTATAGTTGTCCTGCTGCAGACTTCTGTCTTTGTAAAGGAAAAGGAGATTACAACAGAAAACTCTCTCCTCCTACTAAGAACTTCTAGAACTTTTATTTTCTTAAAGGATCTCTGTGCAGTTTTTCCTGTCTGTCTTTATAGCTTTATAGATGTGATGTGAAAGCTTTATTGATGTGAAAGAAATAGAAAATATTTTAAAGGGAAAATTAGTTTCTCTCCATCACAAGTAAGATGAATTGCATTTTAGAAACAATATATTTAATTGATGAACTGTCCTGTAGAGCATCCTGTGGGTCAGCTTCCCTGCTCTTGAACATGTCATTTTCATTAAAATCTTGTGTGAGGATTAACATGAAAAGTAGTTTATAAAGCTGGAATACCCGAGCGTTGCTTTTCATGCCTCTCCTGCCATCATTTCACTCTTCCCTCTACCTCCCTGTTTTCCCCCCAGAGGACAGCTCCCACAGGAGCTGCCTTTATCAGAAAGCAGAGCTGCTTCAATTACCAGTATAGTGAAAGATTTCATTCTCTTTTTTTCCTTCTTCTCCCCTGTATTATAAAGAGGCCACCTTGCTTGTTCTAAATTTGTGAACAAAATGTTTCAGTAGTGTAGATTTTTGTCTAGCAATTTGATCTTCTCTTTGAATCTGCAAGAATACAGTGCAGCTTAATTATGCCACATGGTCTTTCAGCTAGCATAAAAACAAATCACAACTGTAGGTAAGCAGCTCTGCTGTTAGAATAGCCATAGACTATTCTGTGTTGTAGAAGAGTTTTTTGTGCTGCTGGTGCTTGCTACCTTCCTGTTCAGTATTAAAACTGGTTAGTGGAAGTAGTTCAATGTATCTCACATGAAATGCAATGCCTCACTCTTCTCTTGCAAAACTTACCAGCAGATCCTAATGAGGTTTTGTATCTTGAGAGCTTTCTGAACCAGTAACTCCTCAGTTACTGGGACAGGGTGACATACATGCATCAGGGCTCCAGCAGGATCTATGAACTTTTTGCTCATGTTTAGATCCATAGATGACTTTAATCAGCACCACAGGCCAGAGCTTTTAACACATTTTAAAATAGTAGTTCTGTGTTGACAGCATATCTTTTACAACCAGCCCTTGCTGCCTGCTAGGGTTGAGGATATCCAGGGTAGGTGTAATCAGCAATAGCACTGACTGACAAAAGAATCTGAGCTT
Organism: Chloebia gouldiae; assembly: GCA_003676055.1. Taxonomy (NCBI): domain Eukaryota; kingdom Metazoa; phylum Chordata; class Aves; order Passeriformes; family Passeridae; genus Chloebia; species Chloebia gouldiae. The sequence continues at coordinate 3,718,070 of QUSF01000034.1, read as the reverse complement.
GGCCTGCAATCTGCTATGTAAAATACCTTAATGTAGTAGAGAAATATTGGCTGCAGGAGATTTATTTAAAAGACCTCTGGTTTCATTTGTGTCATATGCCCTTCCTCCCCGACATATTGTTTCAATATGTGCTGTCCACTTTGGAAGTTATTTTAATGTTAAGAGGGTAACTGCAGATATAAAACCAAAACGGCAAAATTAAGCTCAAAAGGCCTAGATTATTGTCTTACTGGCTTTTGCATTATGATTATTAACCATATTCTGGTAACTTGAAATGAAGTTACTGCTTTTGTTCCCATGTATTCTTACAATATTAAGCCATTTAATATATCAAACAGGCTAGAGTTGCTTTTTTTAAACTTAATATTAGTATAGGGACCCATATATTTCCATGGGGGAAATTAAGATAATATGGCCAAATGATGCCCTGTGGATTTCTACTTCAGGTGCTGCATTTTAAGAGATGTAGAGAGAGAACACGTAGGTAAGGCTTCTAAAGATAACAAATGTTCAGATTTACTTTAAATTACTCTGTTAAACAGGTTCAGTTTAACCAGCTATTCTGAGTACTGTTTATTTTGTTAAAAACAAAGGCCAATAAGTTTTTTAAATTCTGCAAAAGTTCATGTTAAGGGTAAATTATAAAATTATAAATTATTATGTAAATTATGAATTATGGCAGAATGAGGCAATACTGTAGAGCAGCTCCATGAATCAGTGTGCACCTTGTGGTAACTCCAGTGAGCATATGGCTGGGCTGCTGGAGTTTGGCTTCTGCAGTTGTACTTCTTTGTATGGTAGTGATCACTGCATGCTTCCTTTGTTCCAATTGCTTTTTTCATTTTTGGTTTCTTTTCTTTCTCTGCAGTTGGTTATATTCTGGGCACTAAATGAAGGTGTTGCCAGACAGTTTGACTCCTTCAGAGATGGATTTGAGTCGGTGTTCCCTCTTAGTCATCTTCAGTACTTCTATCCTGAGGAGGTTGGTAAAAGTGTTTTTGCTCCTGCTTTTATAATCTTTATCTGCATGTATGGGCAGTCTTAACCTGGGTGCAGGGCATTTGTAACAGTCTGATCTTGCATTTCTGATGCAAGTTAATAAAACTGAGAGTCCCTGAAATTCCGCACTTACCTCTTGAAGATTTTTCTGTTCAGTAGTCACTTATTTAATGCTTTTATTATGAATAGCTCCATTATCTTTAAAATGTGTGTATCCAGCTTTTCTGAGAAGTTCTTTAATTTATATATCATACTTCATTTCTCTATGGACCATGGGTACCCTAATTCCTTGTATTGCAGTACCTCTGAATAGCTGTAGATAATTGAGGATGCTACCTGGAGCTTCTGCTAGAACAATAAAACAAGTAGTCAGCTCTTTAGTAAAGCTTCAGACAATAAGAAGAGATTCAGATGAAGGGATAAAGAATAAGGATAGTTGGTCTTGCTTTATTCTCACCACCACCACCATATCAATTTCCAAATACTCTTAAGTGGACTGAATTGAGTCAACAATTAATGGTTCTCTGGATGAGAAGAGAGACTGTTTTATTCTTCTTTGAGGGAGTCTGTTTGAAGACTGTACTTTGAGGGGTTTGTTTGCCTTTATAAATTCAGACCTTTGACTTTAAGAACAAACATTAAAGTACACTTTGGAACAATGTGTTAGCCATGGCTTTCTGGTACTCCCGTGTTCCTGATGCTTTGCAAGGCAAAGAGGAACATTTACTCCTTGTTGTTTAATTTTACAGTTGGAGCAGCTCTTGTGTGGCAGCAAGACAGACACTTGGGATGCAAAGACTTTAATGGAATGTTGCAGGCCTGATCACGGTTATACGCATGACAGGTAATATCATGTTGGTCTTGTTAAACAAACAAAAAACCAAAACAGTAGAAAATACTTTCTTGAAATAACCTTCATACATTGTTATTCAAGCTAAAGGAATTAGATGACATATATTTGAAAATGTTCATACTGTGCTGAATATTAATTCGATGCAATTATTTTAATTATAAGCAAAATAATATTCTCTTGGTTCTTTTCCCTCCTCAGTCGAGCAGTGAAGTATCTCTTTGAAATTCTCAGTAGTTTTGATAGTGAGCAACAAAGACTGTTTCTTCAGTTTGTGACAGGCAGCCCCAGACTGCCTGTAGGAGGTGGGTTTTCCTTATTGCATATTGCTGTGCATGAAATTGCTGTTATTGATGTATTTCTGAATAAGATGTTTACTTCAGTATAGGAAGAAATTTCTTAACTTGAGTATTTGAGAGGTTCATACTGGTTTCTCATTTCTAATTTCAGAAGTGGCTGGACAGACATCAGGTATAATTCTCATACATAAACTTTGTGTTAATCTCATGACACTTCCTACAGTTGACTCTCCAGGTTTAAATCCTTGCCAGAAAATCTGTCAAGAGGGCAAGAGTTAAAAATTTAAATAAAAGAGAAAGCTCCTAATACTCTATTTTTTTTTTTTTTTGCTAGAGGTACATTAAGATATGGCAACAGTGTGATGCATTGTAACCTGAAAACTATAGTCTCCTTTCTAGAAAGGAAACAACACTTAGGGTAATATTAATCTTATTTAATTTCTCCCCCTTTTGAATTTCAGCATTTAGGTAAGAGTCAGTGCAGTAAACAGAGAAATTTGCTGTTTTCCCTAGGGATTGTTGTAGAATACACATTTTACTGTATTCTCAGCTGAGTGCTTTGCAGGTCAAAACAGAATTCATTCATCTGTTCCAATATTTACATTCTTAGGGATTTGGGGGAACAACTTGATTATTCTTTTTTCTGAGTATATTTTGGGAGCTCTTCTGTGGAGACATGATGCAGACAGAAGTAAGAATAATCAGGTACTAGAGTCATAGATGATTCCTGTTAAAAATGTACATGAAGCCAACAAACTTAAAAATGTGGGTTGGATAGAATTTTTACACATACAGAAGGCAATTAAAAGGAGATTAATGCAGCTTGTTCCTTTATTTTAAATTCATCTTGTAAGATGAATCTGCAGGCAGGATTTTAGGTATTTTTAGCTTGTTGTGCAGCTTTATAAAGCCATATTCTGAATTTCTGAAGGTGTCCAGGAAGTCAGTTGTGTGATGCATGCATGTCACTGGGCGTGTCTGCAGTCAGCTGTGGGTGTTCAGGAGGAGCAGCCTTATTCTGAGTGTCTTTTCTCATTACTAGGTTTTCGAAGTTTGAATCCTCCCTTGACGATTGTACGGAAGACATTTGAGTCCACAGAGAATCCCGATGATTTCTTACCCTCAGTAATGACTTGTGTGAACTATCTCAAATTGCCGGACTATTCAACTATTGAGATAATGCGTGAAAAACTCTTGATAGCTGCAAGAGAAGGGCAGCAGTCATTCCATCTTTCCTGATCACAATGAAAAATGCAATGTCTGCCTGTTACAGAAAAAGAGAAACTCATGATTCTTTTCTAAATATATCACCTGAGTCAAGGAAACGTGTTACGCCTTCTTGTTGTAGAAAAACGGCTTGCAGATTATAAGCAAAGACACTTGGTTGATATTCATTAAAAGCCCCTATGGACTTAAAGTGATCAGGCCCTAAAAGTTGTTGTGACAAGGTTTCTTTAGCAAGTTCTTGTTTAAATTATCATTTATTTGATGAGTGAAGTTTTTAACTTGCTTTGCTGTGTGAAATTTAAAAAGGGATGTTTTTCCAGGCTGGAACAATAAATGTCGCTGTGCAGTTTAATACTGGGCTGTGTGTATCCATCTAGCTAAGTCTGAAGTTTTTCCTCCAAAGACAACTTTTGTACATAAGTACAGAAATTAAAATACACCATGTATTTGACAAATCTAGTTTAGTAGACTAGTTCTGTGTACCCTCACCTGCCTCTGATTTTACCCATCCTCATGTATTGTCTGATGTGCAATTCACTTGGTTCTTTTTGTGTGCAGCATTCAACAATTGTTATGTTTTGGTTAGCATGGGCATTTAACTGCTCCATGCCTCTTTCTCTGATTAAGATAATTTAAATTTTACTGAAATCAAATATATATTGTCAATATAATTCAGCCTTTGTAACTAGGTAGAACCTTTCTTATAGCATAGTTTTACTGTAGTGGTAGGATATAATGGCGACAGTCGTTACCAGAGTGCTCCAGAGCTGTTTACACAGTAATTCAGGCAGCAAAAGCCTCGTACAGGAGGCAAGGAAGAATTATTTCTTTCATGTAGTTCAAGTGCAACAGCTTGGGCTGGCCAGTGTGTATTATGGTAAGGCCCAGAGCATTTCGAATTGATGTAAAGTTTTTTAAAAGACAGATTAGTCGTTTCATTCCCTGTTTGAGTAAACAGTTTTCCTGTTCTTGATCTAATTTCCTGGCTAATTTTGTAGTTTTTTCTCTTTTTTTTTTCTTTTTCTTTCCCCCCAGTGCTAGCTTGGAACAAGCAGTTCAGCCTTTGTCTTTTGACACAGATAAAGCACCTGTAAACAATGCTCTGTCCAACTGTTTTATGTGCTGATTTCTCAAATCTGCAATAATTTACTTCATCAGGTTAATGTTTTTACCTGAATATAAATAAAAAAGTTTGCTTCACCTTTTTGTTCATAGTTTTGTACTGTATGCCTAAAGCTCAATTGTGTAAATTACTGTAATGCAAGTAAATCATCCTAAATCTACTTGGCTAACAACCTGCAACTTGTGGATGATTTACTACAAAAACAAGACCTTTTAAGACCTCCAACTTTGAGGGAAATTTTTTCTTTTCTATGCGTTCATAAAACGGGCAATTACAAATATTCCTGAGATGTACCTGCTACATAGGTAATCTTTATGAAAATGTGATAGTTAATTACTTTTATTCAACTTTGAGAAATCAAAATTCCTTTCAGTGCTTAGAAATTGTTAAATTCTGGCTAATCAGGCTAGTTATTTCCCCTAAACTAACAAGTTTTCTTTTATCCAGCTGAAGAACTCGTACTTCCAGAACATGTAACGGACATTCTTCTGGTGAACATTCACAGAATTACCTGTGCTTGCTCAGACCAGTGCCACTGAAATGTAACACAGACCTGTCATGAGCATGAGTAGAATGTGAAATCCTTGCACAAAGAACCTGATAACTGAACAGTTTTTTATTACGGTATTAAACCCGACCGAAGGCGCTTCACCCTGTACATACAATAATGGTAGCGCGCAGTGCGCCATAGTTTGCATCCAACTTCAAGGCAGTGTTTAAACTATGGACTGGTGTTTAAATTGTTCTGATAACTTGATCAAACTGAGCACAAACAAGTGTTTATAGCGTGTGGATAGCAATTTGTTCATTTTTTAAGGTTCTATATTTTAAAAAAACTGACTTGTGTAAAAAAAAAAGAAAAAAGCTAATATTTTGTATTAAAATATCATGTGTATTGATACTTTTTTTACCTATGTTGTCTCCCTCTAGAATCTGGCTTTCATTGACTTGGAAATTTTGAGGAGCTTTCAGATTTGATAGTGTAACTGTATAACTGTTTCAGTGGGAATATAAGCTGGTGCCTGTTTAAAAAGGAAGGAAAAAACAAGTACCTGTGGTGATGTGTTCTTGCTGTCATTCTGAGTGCAGACTAAAGTTTTAGTTTGCCTGAAAAAAATGAATGAAACCCTTTTGGGTGACACTTCTTTTTTCCTACCAAGGGCAGCTTTTAGCATATTAGAAGAACAGTCTGGCTTAAAAGGTAAAAATAGTAAATTACAAGAATAAACTAAAAAAATTACATTTTGCATGATTGCAGTACTGTCCCGCAAACAAATATACAGATGTCTGAGAGTAGTTCAGAATGAGTGGAGGGTGGTGCAAGATCTTAAGGATTTCTTCTTTTCCAAAGGAACTTTGGATTAAAGGAAAAGCTCACTAAAATCAATCCATGTATGTAGTCATTGTAATACTGCACTGCTTTGGATACCTTTATAAGGTATAATAAAAGGTGCAATCAGAAGTCTTTTTAAAATGGATGCTTTTTTTAGCTTGGTAAGTTCAACCGTTTTTAGGCATCACTACCAGTTACTGTTTTGGATGAGTTTCATGTCCTGTGTTAACAAGAGCAGCAAAAAAATAATTAATGGATGAAAGGGCCATACAGGCACTGATAGCTCCTACTAAACTTGTGCAGTATTTTGTTGTTGTTGTTAGATGTTGGCTTTTTACCAAAATCTCTTGTTTAGGGAACACTTTAGTATCCCATCTGACATTAATTAGTTACAGGGCTTCTTCATGTTCTCTAGGAAGGTGCACAAGAATGAATTCCAATCATGTGTGAAGTCCCCCATGCTCACTGCCAAACTTAATCAGATACTCAAATTTCCATATGCAGATTGCTTGCATAATTGAATTGTCCAGATTCTTTCTCCTTTTCCCCCAACAGTGTGTTTTATTTTCATCTATCTCCTTTCCCTGACTGAGCTCTCCTCTGATGAGAACCTGGGTGCCTAAGGGCAGGGACTGGGGAAATTCCAGATGCCTGTAACACTTGTGCCCTCTCTTCTGGCCCCTGTTGGAGGTAGGTCTGTCATCTGTGGAGTTTCTGGGCCTTGGCCCCCCCTGTCTTCACACGAATAGTGCCAGTTCCCATGCTCTGAGCAGCCTGTACTCTGCAGAGGCAGGAAATAAGGGCTTACCTGACATGAGAGAGAATGCCATGGTTTCAAACTATGAACATGCCTCCCCCAAGCCAAAACTTTGCTATAGCTAAATCCGTTGGCAGAATGGAGAAAAAATGAAAAGCCTTGCTGAAATGGATTCTGGAAATGCTGAAATTTGAAGGGGAGGTATAATCTACTGATAGAGCAAGCCCTGAAAAGGCTCACCTTTCTCCTACTTTCTCTTCCTGATCTCTTGATTGCTTGAACTGGAAAGTATCTGTGCTATGTGACCTCTTCCTGTGATCCTGTGGGAACTTCCCACCTTGTGTTCCCAGCACACCATATCTCACACTGTGTTGTGTTTTTAGGAGCTCTTCTCAGGTGAGTGTAGGTGGTTGCCCCAAGAAAAGGAGTGGTTGCCCCAGCCCAGTGCAGCAGCACAAGCTGCACAGGCAGTGCTTGATCAGAACCTTGGTGCCTGTTGGTACAGCACATGGGGAACATTCCATCCTCTGCTGCCTGTGACTGACAGCAAATGGCTGAAGGAATGACTGATGCCTCTAGAGGAATACCATGTTCTTGTCTCCTGGTATTGGAATGTGCCTGTATTGATCAGGTATGAAGCTGCTTTGGGGGCAGAGGGAGGAACAGATCCTGGGCCTCTTCCTTTTTTGTGTGTATCTGGGGACTAGTGACATCTCGGGCTGTAAGCAGAACTTAGTGGAGGAAGAACAGTTCAGACACATCCATTATTTCCAAGGCACTAGACTGAAGTTCCTGATAGCTCTGGATCTAATTTGGCAGCAGCTTTTGTAAAACTGATTCAAACAGAAGAAACGAGGAGAGCAAAATACTACAGAAAGACACAAACTCAGAAACCCAAACTACCCTAAAAGGTGTGAGAGCTGACATGAGAGCCCCTCTCCCACCCACCCTTCACAAAGAGGGGAGGAATTCCCAAGTGCTGTGATATTTCCCCATAGGGAGAACACTGAGCAGTTCAAGCTGGAAGCAGTATGTTGGGGTAAAGCAGCACATGTACTGTGTTTGGTCTTGTCTGCCTCTGTCCTGTTTCCCCTCCTGCCCTTCAATTGTGATTGCTAAATCCCCATAAAAGACAGAAATAGATAAGCCTGGGGGAGAATGTGGGACAGTAACCACCCTGCCCTCCTCTTTCGGAAGTTGGATGTTTCCCTTTGCAAAATGTAAGCTTACACACTGAAAGCCAAGGCAGGTTCTTGCTCTGGAAATAGATGTACTGCAGTTTTCTCATCTCAACAGCTATTTCCCAAATATTTTACTCTTCTTTTAGCTGCTATCCAAGGTGTTCTAGGCTAAATATAGGCCTGGTCTGACTGCAGCTCAGCTGTTCTTGGGGCTTCTTGCATGCTTGAGTCTCTTTGGCAGGCAGGATGATGCAAGCACTGGTCGAGAATTAGTCAGTCTAAGAGGTGGCATTTTATTTCCCAGCCTCATCTTCCAGCTCTTTTTACAGATTGCCTCAATGTATCAAAACTGTCCAGATATTGGCTAAACAGTGAAAATTTGCTAGCTGATTACTTTCCCCCCCACAATGTTTCCCATAATCTGGGGAAAAAAAAAAAATCTTTATGCCTTCACTTTGTAGCTTGGCATGCTTAATTTACTGGAAGTACTGATGTTACTAACCATTCAGAAAGGTTTCCCAGAGTTTTGATATTTCTTTATAAAGGACCTGCTCTTGTTCTGGGGCACTAAAACTATAAATGCTATTTGAAAGGGGAAAAGTCATTTTAAAACTTAATCAAGCAGCAAAATTATTCTATCTTTAGTAACACTGGCTTCTAAGAGTGGCAATTTCCAATTTATGGTAAGCAGTACTGGCAGTTCTACAGGGCCAGAAGTGGGAGGGAAAGGGAGAAACTGTCTATAGAGCAGTTTCTGGAAAGGCTGAGCCATGGTCAGCTTTGTGCCCTGGCAGCCAGGGAAGGCAGCAGCATCACACACTGCAGTGATGGAAGAACAGCTGGTGAATCAAGGGAAGGGATTTTATCCTTTGCTTCATATTCCCAGAGGAGAGATTTTGCAGTCCCCGTGGGTTTTTTAAGACCCAACTGGATATGTGTTTGTTTTACTAAAACATACCACAATTCTAAAATGAGCTCTCTTTAGAATTTAAAGTCAGAGCTGTATGACAGCATCAAACTAAATTGATATGCATCTTACCCTTGGACTGTTTGTGCTACATCAGTCCCATCAATTTAAATAAATTCAATGGGAGGTATTTATATGCATGGAGGTTTTCTAAATTTTCTGATAAAATAAGTGGAAAACACAAGGGTCTTAATTTCAGTTGCAGATTGTGGGTAATCTCCACATCAGAGCATTCCTGTCTGAAAATTACAGGCCTTAATTACTTCTGCTTTTCAAAATGGTTTCAATTCTCAAAACTTTTTCTGGTTTTGTCTTCTCTTTTTAATATTGAATGAGTTAGCACTTATCTGTGATGAGAAACTGTTATGACTCCATATTAATCTCTGCCCCAGCAAGCACCTGGTCATTTCCAATTTTTTCTGGAGTAAGTAGTTAACATGATTTGACAGCACTTAATGGAGAGATGCCATAATTGCACATAGAGGATTTTCTAGAAAGAGCAGTTTTCACAGGTATTAGCAAAAAATAGCATCCTGAAAATGGAAAGATAGGAATTAGGAATGCAAAATGAACAAGATAGGCAAAAGTTCTATTTCTGTCCTGTATGTGGAGTTTGAAAAATGAATACTGATAGGTGAGTGACCAGCAGTGCTGTGGATGTCCATAGAGATGCTCAAGACATTTATGGCCATGTTACATCACTCACCTCCTGCTTAACTGTGTTAGTGCAAAAGTTTAGTGATACAGACCTGCAAAATACATTTTCTACCAAAAGCTCACTGTGCAGATTAATTAAGATTAACCAGATTAATTAGGATTTATGGTAAATATATGCTTACCACAAAGATTAACTGGATTAATTAAGCCTTGATCCTAAGAAATGTATGGGCAAAGGAACAGAGTAAGATGTTGTTTAGGATCCTATGCCGAATGTTGAGACCCTTGTACATTCCAGCTGCCAGTAACATTTGATATTGGCAGAATTCAACAGGAGGTCTGATTTTGAATTGGTATAGGTCCTGCTTGTCTATGATAGGCTAAACAGAGAAAATATATATCAAAAACCTACCAATTAGTTCAAATCAAATAAGATTTCATTTTGTGTATCAGTTATTGGGTGAGAGGCATCTATGGATCCATGAAGCAGTATTTGTTAATGAAGTTTCATAGAAAAACATTTGTCTGAAGAACAGTGGAAAAGAAGAGATGGGAGTTAAAGCTGTACAGACAGCACGTCCTAGGAGGAACACAGTGCTTCGTGCCCTGCCAGAGGTGACCCTGTAAGTCAGCAGCCTCTGCTCTGCCCTAGCAGCACTGATCTCTTACACACCTCTTCCAAAAGTAAGAGCAGAAGTGATGTACAAGTTGCATTAGGGAGGCAGCTGAAGCTTTACAGCTCCTGAATTGTGGAAGCACTGTTAGAACAGGGCCAGAGGCTGGGCAATACCAGCTGTATATTGTACAGCTATATGTCACTTTTATCTTCTCATCTTCTTATTTTTGCTGCATACATTATATGTTACAATTACTGTCCCTACTCTTGCTTTCCTCTTCTCTCATAGTTTATTTTTCAGTGGTCTTGCACTAAAACACATTGAACTGCTTCCTTCATGCTAATAATTTAAAGGTTTTATCCTTCTGTACTGAAGCAGACTATTTCAGATCAAATTGCAATCCTGATGTCCATATGTTTCATGTCTGAAGTCCAAAATAAGGCTTTTAATCACTCTTCCAAAAGATTTCCTTTTTTTTTTTTAGATACACCCATCCTCCCTGTCACTCTGGCTTCAAAAATAGATTCTTGCATCCACACTGGATCTGAATGCGCTGAGGCTTTGTGTAGGTCCTCTCCTATCCATGTACATAATTCAGTGCTTGTATTGGATCATTATGTAACTGGCTTTCTTTTTTTTTAATTTTTTTTTTTTTTTTTGCTACTACAGACAAAGATGCTTATTCCTATTCAGGGGACAGAAACACAGACTGCAGCTTTGCCTGTGTTAATTGTCTCTTTTCCATGCTAATTTCTTAGCTCCCTTTCCTCCACCACATTAAAGTTCTTGTCTTCCAGTACTCTGAGAAGGAACTCTTGTTCCCTCTCCTGTTCTTCACCTTGCACTTGAATGTATTCTTATGGCTGCCTCGGGCAATTAAAAAATCTTTAAAAAGCTTCTTTTTCATAATATTTGCCCCAGAAAAGATGATGATAAATGACAATTGCTGTGGATGCTTGTGGCTTGTTGTGATAGTTGATATTATCTCATTATGCCTCATATATTATCTCATATATTCATGATGGGTTGTTTTTCTCTAGTGCCTGACTTTGCCTCCTCTTGTGCTTTAATGGTAAGATAAAGTGGAGAGGTCCTCTTGTCCTTTCTATGCACAGAATCAAGTAGAAAATGCTTATGAGAAGAGTATCTCAGAACTGTTATCTCATCTGGAAATGGAAGCAAAAAATTAACAGCTGCTAGAGATTTCCTTTTTAATCTTATGTGAGAAAATAAGTTAAAATATTAAATTTAATCACACTAATTTTAGATTTTAAATAATTCTCAAATGGAATTAGGCAATTCCAGTTAGTTAGTTGTCAATATAAGCACTTACTGAAGATGATATGGCTTTTGCTGTTATTTCTTTTAGGAGGTCTAACTTTTTGTGAAAATGCATCTCTTTCACACCTGAATTAATGTGAAGATTAGAATAATATATAACAATGTCTTTTATACTTCATACTATGGTCATAGAGTTTTAGAAGGTGTTAAGAAATCTAGACTATATTTTCTTTGTATTACACCAAATCAGCTTTCCAAAGGATGAATCTGCACCTCTCATTCAATTTTTATAGTAAAATTAATCTCAGTTCTGTGTAAACTTCTTACTTGGCCAGGGCCATTTATGAAATTAACTGAGAAGTTCAGGTTAAGCACTCTTCCACAGAATGATTTTTGTATTAAGGCACAATAATTTTAGATTTTAAATAATTCTCAAATGGAATTAGGCAATTCCAGTTAGTTAGTTGTCAATATAATCACTTATCAAAGATGATATGACTTATCCTGTTATTTCTTTTAGGAAGTCTAACTATTTGTGAAAATGCATAAAGATTAAGATTTATAAAGCTAATGATTAAGATGCATAAATATAAAGAATCTTTATATTTTGTGTTCCACACTCTGGCATTTTTTCTGAAGATTTTTACAGGATAAGGAAAAGCCCATGTAATTTTTGGCCTATTCCCTATAAAAGCTTTACAGGCTTACATAAGCTAAACATTCAACCTGTTTCCTCAGAAACAAGTAACTGTTAGTGGGAGATAATTGCAAGAAGAAACTGCATGTGCAGTGATTACACAAGGAGAAATGGTGAAGATTCAACTTTTACTGCCATGATATGTCCATGTGAACTATACCACATTAGTCTTAATAGTGATCACAAAATGTTCAGCTCATCTAAAAGCATGTTAAAATGGCTTAATCTTAATGTAGAATCACCTACAAAGTAAAAATCCTGTGTTAATTATTTTATGAGCATGTAGCTGCTTAATCTGTGAGGAAAAAAAGTAACGTTAGATCTGGTGCCTGAAAGCTAGAATAATTCAGATTAAAATTATGATTCCTTAGAAAAATATACCTCAGTCTTCATCACTTGTTGTCTTAAAATAAAGACTGGATACTGTAATTTATGCATATTTCTAGTCTGAATATAAAATAAATGAGAGGCTTTTTATGTGGGAGGCCTCATGAAAACTGGCCCAGAACTGTCTTACAACATTATCCACTGTTTCTTAAAACCTTTTCAAAACCAAATGGTAGCGTTTCTAACAGGCTGTCATTAACTCTGACTGTGGCCTGTGTGGAATGCCAGCACACATCCACTGCCTCTGCAAACACCACTGATACTTTGCATCTGTTGAGTTTACTCTTCCCTAAATTTGGGTTGATGTTAAGACCATGTCATGCACAGGGGCTCTTTTTTTTTTTCATGACAATGAAGTTATACTGGCTTCTTTGTTTTCCCATAAACATATAATATTTATTCTTATTTTTTACAGAAATTGGGGCCTGGTTGTTTTCTCTAGCAAGGTTCAGCATTGTGTAAACTAGATGTAGAGCTTTAGGATGAGTTTTGTACTTACCACAGCCTCTCCGTAGCTGTTGGGCAAGAATCCAGAAATTCTTCTCTGTGATGGTGGTGAGGCACAGAAGCAGGTTATCCAGAGGAGCTGGGCCTGTCCCATCCCCAGAAGTGTTCAAGGCCAGGCTGGATGGAGCTCTGGTCTAGTGAAAGGTACCCCTGCCCGTGGCAGGGGTTGGCACTAAATGATCTTTAAGGTCCCTTCCCACCCAAACCATATTGTGATTCTGTGATCTCTATTTGAAATAAATCCTAAAGGAGAGAATGAACCTGAAAAGGCAAGCCCAGACTAAGCCATAGTCTACTAATTATAAAGTAATAAAAGAAGAGATAACAAAACAGATAACAAAAATGTAGTATTTTATTGCGAGTTTCAACTCTAGTAAGGTTGATATTATGGAACAATAATAAATTGAAAAACCAAATTAATACCTGAAAAAGATTTGAAAGAATAATTGCACGAAAGAAAAAATTGCAACTTATAAATCCTGTTTTGTATTTACTGGGAAATTTTGTGCTGAAATTAAAGCAATAAAAGCAGTTCTTTATTTGGGGTATTTTTTACTGCTGGCTATCCCTTGAGAATCTCAGGTTCTTTTGTGTCTACCAACCAAACTAAAGCATTAGCTTTTTGTTTACTGCTCAGAACGAATAACAAAAGAAGCATTAAGCATTAAAACCTGTCAGTAAATTATCTTAGGGGTTTTTTTTGGTTGTTTTGTTTTGTTTTTTTTTGAGGGGGGAACAAAGACGTAGGGTCAGGTGTCTATTGGCATTTTATTTTTCTTTTTCTTTTTTATAGCTTCTAATGTGTAAGGTTTCCAGTAAACCAGAACACAGATATCACATCCTCTGCCATGCACATCTTGAAATTCATAGAAATAAAAATTAATTTAATTGCTGCATTATAACTCTTCAGCTATCTCGCTTCCTTGAAGTTCTTATGGTCAAATACTTCTTCTGATTGCTGCCATATTAAGCACAACACTTGAATTACTGAAACATCTCTATAAATTCTAGGATGAAGATTTAAGGTAATTCTGACATTAATTAATTCTGATCCTGTTCTTTGCACTTACTCTGTTTCTTTAACTAAAAATTACTGTCTGTATGAATGATACCTTATGAATTATTTTCTTTATCTCTACTGAAGTTGTAGTTGCATCAGGTTATTATTTGAAAGTCTAGGTCACAGCTTAAGAATAGAGCAGAAGACTGTAAATGGCAAACCCTATACATTCTTAATTACTTTATTGTATCTACATCATAGGGTTTAAAGACCTTATGCTGTACCTGTGTTAATTGCAACATGTGTTTTGTGAGACTTTTCAAACAAGTGAATTCAAGCCAGGTATAAATATGTAGAATTCCACCCAATGCAATTTGCTTAGAGGTAGGTCCAGATCAGTTTTTTCCTATGATAAATTTATCATTTTATGATGTACAGTAATATTTGCTGTGGTGTCACACAAAATGGTGACAAAAACCACTATGGGAGTATAAAAACCACATTTTGGCTGAAGAGTGCCTGTGTTCAAAGGCTGTGTACAGCTTTGTGGTGAAAGGTGCACTGGCCATTGAGAAAATCTCTGTTAAGCTTTAGAGAAAACTTTCTTAGATATCCAAGGGTTATTCTGTTTGTGAAATATCTCTACTGTGTATATTTTATCTCATTGTTCTAAAAATAAATAAAACCCACACAGGCTTATAAAAGTTGCTGTGAACCAAGCAAACAGGTGAAGATGTGGGAAATGCTGCCACTCCTCAACTGCCTGCCACTGATAAAACACATCATGAATTTTCACAGCACAGTGGCTCTGTGCTCCCTAATAGAAGAGTTTAACTTCTGCTTTATGGATTTTGTCTTACAGCACAATTTATGACTCCCAAGAATTTATGATTCCCACAATGAAGAATATTTCTCCACTTAGGCTGACAGCTCTCGATAGTCCTTGTGTCAACACCTCCCTACTTGTACCACAGCTCCCCTGCCCAGCAGACATTAAATAACAACACACACAGTGGCACATGAATCAGGAGGATTATCACCACTTCTTACTGCAAAGTTAGCAAACAAGAAGAAAACATGCAATTTTCAAACAGCTTAATAAAGGGGAACAAGTTAAATATAAATGCAAGAGCTGGGTAGAAAAGCAGATAAATCCCCACACATTGTCAGGGAGCAAGGTGTGTGCCAGCCTGTGCTAGGAGAGAAGAAAAATATAAATTATTCAGGTGCACATCCAGAAATAAAGCAGTATTTCCTGCTCACCCAACTACAGCAGTAAATAATATACTTTTAAAAATTCTGTTTCCATTCAGAGCCTTAAACTACCTTTCTCCTGTGGTTAAAAACTGCCCTCACAAACCTAGAAGGGAGAGACAAAATAAGTTCCAATATGAAACACCTAAGCACATTCCTTCCAAGGTGAGTATTACTGAATTCTGTGGGTTACTTATGTGTTTAAATTTGTACTCCAATATTTTGATAAATTGAAGTGTGGGTCATTCAAAGTTAAATGAGTAGTTTCTATTCCAGTAAACTCTGTATAGTTGGAAAAAGAAAGTTAAAAACGTGCACCAAACATTTTAAATAAAGGCATTTAAAGCTTATGAAACACAATGTTAAACAGTAATAATTTCTGTGATTCCAGCAATTATTTTCAAGGGGATGTAGCTTTAATTGTGCCTGCTATTCAGAATGGGACTGGGAGGACAGTGGGCATTTTTAAAAAATTTTACTTCAGTTGCATGAGTGGGGCCCTTCTGAATTTCCCAAGTGACATTAAGGTCCCAGTCCTGTGCAATTTGGACTGAAACTCCTGAGATGCTGTAAAACAGGCACAAGCTGAGGGAGGCATGATGAAAATATCAGTTTGTCCATTTCAGCTTGACCCAACACAAGCAACAAAAGAATCACAGTCCAGACACTGCTCAGAAAAGGCTCAACACAGTAACTTTCCTACATAAATTAACTCCTATGCTAGTAAAGAAAAATGCAAGAAATAATTAGTAATTTTAAAGGAGTTAATCGATATTTAGAAAATAGATCATTGTTGTCGTGGGAGATATTTAAAGTATGTGGCTTTCTTTTAGCAAATAAGAGAGGGAGTTTTTTGTTACTAAATATTTAATCAAAAGAGATAAAAAAATCTCTGCAAAATCTCCTTCAAGCCACTAGAGGATGAGTACTTCTCCATCAAAATAAATAGTTAAGCTGTAATGTAGCTTATCTACGCCACACTAATAAGCTATTAGGGTGGTAATACAATTCAAATCCTAGCTAGTGTAAATGAGGGAGACAGCTTGAATCCTCATTGAACACTAAGATTAGTAAGTTGTTTATGGAAACCTGACTATAAAATTATTTAAATTATGCACACTGGAACATTAATATGCATAAAAAGAAATAGCATTTCAAAAAATGACTAAGTAATTAGGTAAGCATAATAGCTTCTGTTGTAAGGTTAAATATTTCTATATGAAAATAATACAAACATTGCTTATATATTCTGTGAAAAGCTAAGAAAACTGTGATGAAGGTATGTACAATCTGACTCAGAGCACTGTGTTATGTCCTGCTTGGTCGGTTGCATTGGTTGACTAGCTTATTTTTAAAGTTGTTATTTTCTGCAAATACCAGGCTACTCCACCAAGAGACTTCATTGTCTATTGCAGCTGTCAGTCCTGAAACCATGTTTTCCAATGCTTATCTAAAGCATCTTACTCCTAAAAACTTCAGATATAGACCAGAATTATTGAACCCTTTGGGGGTACAGAAAAATCTGGAAAACAGGGTCACTATGTAACTGACTGTGCAGCCATCCTCTCTGTTAGGGGACGTCAGTCAGCGGCTCAACACAATTAGCATGAGCCAGGAGCAGAGCTGGAGCAGAAAGATGGGTCAGCTTCGAGAGGAGAACATTTTATCAGATTGTCTGGTTTTGCTAATCAGTTCTATAAAATTTTTAGAGAACTGGCCAAAGCTTGTTATTAACAAGTATCTTTGACAGCCTGTGCAGAAAGGTGAAGTCCTATGAGACTGCAAAAGGACAAACCTTATTGAGGACGGAGAGAATTACGGCCCTGCTGCTTTAACAGCAAATCCCAGAGCAACCTGGGATATATACAAGTTATTTCAGAGCACTTGGAAGATAACAGGGAGACAGTAGCAGCCTCTGTGGACTTATCAAGAACAAATCCTGTCAAATGGAAAAGGAGTCGGTTCGAGCGGAGCGGTCACTGCAGCGCCCGGGCCGCAGCAGGCGCGGAGGCAGCAGAGGGAGCCGGAGCGGCACCGAACGAGCAGAGACAGGATGCGGGGACCGAATATCGTGGTCAAGCTGCTTGATACCCTGACGAGTTTTCAGTTCAGTTAGCATCACCAGTTATTTCTGCTCGTGACAGAGCTTTTGGCCATACATGAAGTGTGAAACTTAATGAAAATTGTAAGCAGGAATCCTCCTGTACCTTGTGATATGGATGTGGGAAGTAATTTATTATGAGAAATTAAAATCCTTCACTTTTGCAGAAGCAAATGAATAGAAGGCCAAAGAACAGGTGTTATCTTTCTGCTCTCTGTTAGCTGATCTCGTACCTTAGTTCTAGTAAGAGGTAGTAGAAAAATCCCCAGAAGAGTGGTAAAATAAAAATCGATTTTTAAAAATCAACCGTAGGTAATCTCACTTGAGAAAACAGACACGCTCTTTGCAGTATGAAAAATGATACGATTAGTGTTTATGCTTTTCATCTGACCCTGCTTCGGTCTCAACAGAACTTTAAAGCCATCATCAGTGAATTTCACTTGTGAAGCGGTAAACAAGCAGCAAACGCCGAGCAGGAGCGTCCCTCCCCGGCTGCCCGCTAAGCCAGGGCAGCGCCCGGTCCCGCCGGGCTCCTCTGCGCCGGGCCCGGCACCGGCCGCGGGCGGAGGCCCGGCAGCCCCGGGATGCCGCTCGGGCACTCCGGGAACGCGCTGCTCGTGCCCCGGCAGCCCGGCACGGCCCGGCCGCCGCCGCGGGGACGGGGCTGCTGCGCAGTCCCGGCCGCTCCGCCCGGGCTCGGCCCGGCCCGGGGGTCGCTGCCCACCCGCTCCCGGTCCCATTCCCGGTCCCGGTCCGGCCGCGCTGTCCCGGCCCGGCCGCGCCCCCCCCGCCCCTCAGCCCGTCCCGCCGGGCCCGCGCGCTGCGGGCGGGCGGCGCCCCCTGGCGGTCCCGCGGCGGCGGGGCGGGGGCTCCGCCCCGGCCCGGCCC